>CAUYLG010030727.1:0-63532 GCA_963573385.1 Cacajao melanocephalus
TTCTGCTAGCTTTTGAGTTTTTTTGATCTTGCTCTTCTAGCTCTTTCAATTTTGATGATAGGGTGTCAATTTTAGATCTTTCCTCGCTTCTTCTGTGGGCATTTATTGCTATAAATTTTCCTCTAGACACTACTTTAAGTGTGTCCCATAGATTCTGGTACATTGTGTCTTCATTTTCATTGATTTCAAAGAATATCTTTATTTCTGCCTTTATTTCATTGTTTATCCAGTCAACATTCAAGAGCCAGTTGTTCCGTTTCCATGAAGTTGTGCGGTTCTGAGTTGGTTTCTGAATTCTGAGTTCTAACTTGTTTGCCCTGTGGTCTGAGAGACTGTTTGTTATGATTTCCATTATTTGCATTTGCTGAAGAGTGATTTACTTCCAATTATGTGGTCAGTTTTAGAGTAGGTGCAATGCAGTGCTGAGAAGAATGTATATTCTGTGGATTTGGGGTGGAGATTTCTGTAGATGTCTATTAGGTCTACTTGGTCCAGTTCTGAGTTCAAGTCCTGGATATCCTTGTTAATTTTCTATCCGTTGATCTGTCTAATATTGACAGTAGAGTGTTAAAGTCTGCCACTATTATTGTGTAGGGGTCTAAGTCTCTTTGTAGGTCTTTAAGAACTTGCTTTATGTACCTGGGTGCTCCTGTATTGGGTGCTGAGCTGGACCGTCCCGGGTCCAGCTGTGCTTGCTGTGAAACTCTCAATCCAGGGCGTTTCAGATTGCTTGTTTTGTGGGGGTGGTAGCCACTGAGCCAGATTGCCTGGCTGCCTGTCTCAGCTGCCTCCCTTTCAGTTGAATGGGCAGCTCTTTCACCCAGGCTTTCCAGGTTCCAGTTGAAATGGCCACCCAGATTTGTGTAAGTTTCTGTGCGCCAACTCGTGACACAAGCCATGCTGAAAACTCCTGGCACTTTTCTGCCTGGGAATCTCCTGGTCTGTGGGCAATGAAAACTTGTTTGGAAATGCAGTGAGCACTCACCCTCTGCATTGTTCTTGCTGGGAACTGCACTCCAGAGCTGTTCCTACGCCTTATTTCTTTTTTAGATAGTTTACTCTTTGATATGGTTAGGCTTTGTGTCCCCACCCAAATTTCATCTTGAATTATAATTCCCATAATCCCCACATGTCAAGGGAGAGACCAGGTCAAGGTAATTGACTCATGGGAGTGATTTCCTATTACTGTGCTCATGATAGTGAATGACTTCTCACTATATCTGATGGTTTTATAAGGAGCTCTTCCTTTTTTTCCCTGCTCATCTCCTTTCTGCTGCCTCGTGAAGAAGGTGCCTTGCTTCCCCTTCATCTTCTGCCATAATTGTAAGCTTCCTAAGGCCTCCCCAGTCATGCTGAAGAGTGAGTCAATTAAATCTCTTTCATTTACAAATTACTCAGTCTCAGGTATTTCCTTACAGTAATGTGAGAATGAACTAATACACCTTAATGTATAGAAATGATACTGATTTTCATAGTTGATTTTTGTACCCTACAACTTTACTGAAATTATTTTTAGTTCTAACAGAATTTTTTTTGTGTGTGACATCTTTAGGGTTTTCCACATATAAGACTATGTCATCTGAAAATGTACAAGTAACTTTTTCCTTTCTGATTTTAATGCCTTTCTTTCTCTTGCCTAATTGTTCTGGCTAGAACTTCCAGTACTATGTTGAATTAAAGGGCAAAAGTGAGCACCCTTTTCTTGTTTCAGTTTTTAGAGGAAAAGCTTTCAACTTTTTTCTGTTGAGCATGATGTTAGTCATAGATTTGTTAAATATGACCTTTCTGTGTCCAGGTACAGTTAAACCATGTATAATATTTCCTTAAATCTTGACCTCTAATTGTAGCAAGTCTTTCTTCTTTATCCTCTTTCTTTTTAAATGTAATTCTGTATTTTTTAACTTGGACATTAAAAAAAAGCCTTAATAAAGTAATGGATCTACTTTTTGGTTGTTAAGTATAATTACACCACTGTAAATGCTGTGCAATGCTCTGAATCCATCTGGGTCTGTGTGCATTTCTATAACATTGAGGCATCCATCAAAACAGTCTTTTCCTTTGTGTGTTTCAATGGGCTGAAAACATTTAATAAACCCAGTGTCTGTCGTCAAGCAGCAACAATTTGAAATTATAATTTACTCACATAAACAAAAAGCTAATGCAAGAGGACATTGAGGTTTCCAAACAGGCATTCTTAGAATAGTTTATCTTTTATAAGAGTGACTAAAAGTAATCTAATTCTGTTGTTTTTTTCTCAGTTTATTAGATACCATTGAGTTATAAAGCTATTACCTGGCAAAGGAATTTTATCTCAGACTAAAATACTGTCAAAGTAATACCAAGTTGAAATAGGATTTAAAATTGAAATTATCCATATGGAGGCCAAAGGCTGGTTTTCAAAGAAGTGATTAACAACATACCCTATCACTTTAGAAATAGATTTAAGAATATACCCTTGTTCCCAACATTTGCAGATTCAACACCACCTTTATATGTATAAACTTTAATAAATGTCTGTGATTTATTTCACTCATTCACTTATTTATTCAATAGTAATTGAAAGTCTTTTCACCCATGTGCAATGTTGCTGAGAACAGAAAGGTACGAAGATACAATTTGGGCTCTCAAGGGAGTAGTAGAACATTTGTAAAGACAAATTTTTGCAAGACTGCTATAAGAAAGAGAAATACTGTTATGGTAAATATAAAGTCTTCTTCCTTGCAGCCAACAATTTAAAATAAATTTTAGGACAATATAAAGGAGACTCTCTCTAACGTGTCAAGGAAAGCTTCTTATGGGAGGTGGTACATGAACTATGCCTTAGAGGTAACTGATGAAGGAGAGAGGGCAAAGTCCTTATTCAGATAAGAAATTCCAGCTTTTCTACATATACTTTAATTTCATGGAATTAACACAATAAAGGTTTATAGCTTGCCCTCTTCACCTTATACACTCCACTTTACCCACAGGTGAGCTGGAGAGGGTGGCTTCATGCAGTAACCCAGATGTGGGGAACCTTCCTTCATCTGACTTACCCCTGGAGTTCTCAGCCTGTTCTTCTGGATCCTGCCTATTGATAGGTGTTTTTAGAGACTGGCTTTGGAAGTGGCAGCACTCAACGTCTGTCCACTTAAAATGCCCCAGATTTCCTCCTATGGCATGTCTAGAAATAAAAGCCTAGGAATTGTAGTTTGCGATTGGGCCAAAGGAAAGAAGAAGTATGGGTTATTGATTAGTAGAGACAGTGCCTCCAGAGTGGATAAGGGGAATTCAAGGAGAGGAAACAGGACTTCTAAAATACAGAGAGGAGAGCATTGCATGATAAAAAGGAGTGAGGAAGTGGCTGCAGGGAGCCCAGACTCAGAACACCAACCACATTCATGTTGGCTTTGCTGGTAAGCTTAGATTTTATTATGCAGGCACCAACAGCCTACTATCAAATTTTAAATAGAAGAATGTAAGATTATATTTGCATTTATTGAAGGGTTAGGATTGGAAAAGAATAAAAGGAAGTGGCATGTGATAAGCATAAGGAAATATAAATAAGGAATATGGAATTCTTGCCTCGTTGGGACTCAATATATATTTGAAGACTTGCGTTTGTACAGAACTGTAAGTTTTCAAAGCACGTCTTCACTGATCACTTTTTATCTTCATGGCAAGAATGTGAGATGAAAAGGGTGTGTGTTCTTCTTTTCATTGAGGAATAAGTTCAGTTTAAGCAGAATTAATAATATTTTGCCTTAAACAACTCACCTAAGAGAAGACAGAGAAGATATTAAACCCAAGTCTTCTTCCTTGTAGCCACCAACTTACAACACATTTTAGAATAGAAATCTTTCCGTGTTCTGAGAGCCATTTCATGCTAAGCACAGTCATATCAGGTCTGTGCCCCACAAACCTCTGAGGCTTTGAGGAGAAAGTCCGGGAGCCCATCTAAGGGCCCATAAAGCTAATTATTTATGAAACAGTCAAAGCCTTTTTTATAACAGCTCAGTGGCATTTTTGTGAGAATTCTCAAATTCTTAATTTTCTATCAGTTTTAATCACTTATCAAACGGTGAAACCCAAATTGTCCTTGGGCATGTTGGCCACAAATAAAACTGAAAATAAACATAATAGCCATAGTCAGATTCATGTTAATAACTGTTAGATTTCATTGGTCAGAAAAGTGAAATCGTAGATGAATTTAATCAAGCTAACAACATCAAAAAATAAGTTATCTGAGTCTACTAGAGAAGCATAATAATATTTAGTTTTCTGTATTCCTCATGCTTTTAAGTAAACCTGCTTAATCCTTGAGGAGGAGAGAAAGGTGAAATTCCTTGGCACATATAGGGTACAAACATTGGAAACTTTTCTAATAATTGTTCTTCTGAGACAAACATAGGCAAAATCATTAATATAAAAACACTGAAAGCACTTTCTTTAAATAGAAGACTAAGACAAAAAGATATATACCACCACTATTTATTATTGCATTAGAAAAATTAATTAATGCAATTTGAAAAGGAAAATAAATGAAGGTTATATAAAAATAATTAGTAAAACTATCACATTTTGAGGGTGACATAATATCACTTTAAAAACTCAAGAGAACTAGAAAGCTATTTAAAACAATACAATGATTCAGTAAGATAGTAGAATATAAAATTAGTTCTCAGAAATCTATAGCCTTCATATATGTAAGCCGTGGTAGAAATAATAGAGACTAAACACCTCACTTATAATGGTAAAAAAAATGATTTTAAAAACTTCATAGAAATAATAAATGCTTAAAGAGACTATTAGGGAAACTAGAAAATAGTACTGATGAATACAAAAGAAATCCTGAAGATATGGGTAGACATACCTAAGAATAAGTGTCTGAAAGAGTCTTGTGTTCTTTGTGGCAATCATGAGAGTATATACTCAACCTTCCTTCCAGAATGATTGTGCCAGTCATCTTCAGGAAGCAGTAAGCTAGCATCCTCTAGCTCAGCAAGGTCTGGATATACTGCTGTGTTGGAGCTATCCCACACTCTTCCCAGGCAGTCCACAGATAATGACTGAGGAAGGTGGCAGTGACTGAATTATCTACTACCATGTAATAAATGATCCTCAAATGTAGCAGGTCAAAAGAAGAATTAATTATTATGTCTGTGTGTATGAAATTTGAGTGTGACTTACCTCGGTAGTCTAATTCAGAGTCTCTTAAGGCTGCTGTCAAAATGTTGCTCTGGCTGCTATCATCCAGTGGTTGACTAAGTCTAGAGGTTCTGCAGCCAAAATGCCTCGCCCACTTTGCTGTTGCAAGAAGCTTCAGATCCTGGCAACCTGGAGCTCCCTCAGGGCTGCTTGAGTGTTTTCACAACATGGCAGCTGGCTTTTCCCTCTGTAGGTCACCTTCGCTCCATGAGCTCCCATTAGGCAGGCTGAGACTCTCTCAGTTGCACCACAGTCTGTGGCTCTTGTACGCAATTCTCTTTCCATCTCTACTATGGGCTGAAGTTCTCCCTGACCATGCTCGCCCAATCTTTCACAGTCAGAAGCCTCCAAACATTTTCACACATTCTTCCTTTTCTTGATTTCTGCTTCCTAGAGGACTAAACACAGTCAATAATTTAATTTTAAAATGTACCATGATTATAATAAAAATATCAGACATGTTTTCCTTGAAATTCATATGTATATGAAATTTAAAAAACAGTAATATGAAATAAAAACTTGAAATTTATATACATTTATATTCATATGCAAGGGTTGTTGGTTTTATACAAATACAGAATATAATCATCACGGAAAGTCTGCTTAAGAACTACAATGGAAAACCATACTGAACTGGTCATAAGGCATATTATATTATAATGCTTCAAAACAATTAAAACTAGAAATAGTAAGATAAAAAAATAAAATCTAAAAATTTGAGATCAATATAGAGTTTCAATATGTAATAAATTTAACTTCTAAAAGTGGGAATGGCAGATGTTTAACAGTTGAGTTTGAACAACTGAAGAGTTATATTGATGAAACTTAGCAGGCTATACCAGTAAAATTTCAAATGGATAAAAATTTCACCATAAAATATGAAGTCCTGTAAGTATTAGAATAAAACAAAATTCATTCCCATATAAATTTGAGGTATAGAAGATTTTTCTTAAAGTTGTTAAATTGATCCATTTAATCATTTTGATATAAAAATGGTAAATACAAATTTAAAAATCACCATAAGTAATGTCAGAAAAAAAAGAAAAAACTGATACAAAATATTTTCAGTTTCAGGTTCAGGTTGAACTGAAGTTCATTAACTGAGATAATCACCTTGATTTCTTTCTTTCTTTTCTTCTTTTTTTTTCACTATTGTTGCCCAAGCTGGAGTGCAATGGTGCAATCTCAGCTCAGTGCAACCTCCACCTCCCGGTTCAAGTGATTCTCCTGCATCCTTTTCCTGAGTACCCGGGATTGCAGGCGCCCACCATGCCCGGCTAATTTTTGTATTTTTAGTAGAGATGGGGTTTTGCCATGTTGGCCAGGCTAGTTTGGAACTCCTGACCTCAGGTGATCTGCCCGCCTTGGCCTCCCAAATTGCTGGGATTACAGGAGTGAGCCACCATGGCCAGCCGATTTCTAGAATTAGAAAACAATTTTAAAAATCCAAGGAAGTATAAAGACAAACATGTATATACACGCATATTCACACACAAATTACAATTACAAATTGCCAGTACACACCTGAATCTATAGTCACCTTTTTCTAGAAGAGAGAAAAGCAACTTAAAAATACACTGAGTTTTCCTTTCTCCATTTATCAGATTTTTGGTGGCAACACTGAAGAAACAAGAACTTTCCCACCTAGCTTGCTAGAATGCAAAACAGTGTAAACCCATGGAAGGCAGATTTACAATAACTGTCGAAATTTTATTTTTCATTTGTCCTGATAATCCCATTTCTGTTGCCTTATCCTACATAATTACCTGTGCATGTGTGTGTACAGGTAGGTTCATTGTATCATTGCTCATAATCACAAAGTATTACCATCCACCCAAATGTCCCTCTACAAACACTCAGTCAATTCTTACTGTGCCTCTCTTAAAAATCAACCATAAATACAATAGAAAATCAAAAGCAAGACATTTCTCTATGTACTATTATAGAAAGCATTACAAGATACTGGGCGGGCATGGTGGCTCAAGCCTGTAATCCCAGCACTTTGGGAGACGAGGTGGGTGGAGCACCTGAGTCCAAGAGTTCAAGACTAGCCTGGCCAACATGGTGAAACCATGTCTGTACTAAAAATACCAAAGAAGTAGCTGGGCATGGTGGCGGGCTCCTGTAATCCCAGCTACTCAGGAGACTGAGGTAGGAGAGTCCCTTGAACCCAGGAGGTGGAGGCTGCAGTGAGCTGAGATTGTGTCATTGTGCTCTAGCCTGGGTGACAAGAGTGAAACTCCATCTCAGAAGAAAATGTAAAAAAAAAAAAAAAGAAAGTATTATGAGATACATTAAGTGAAAGCAGCAAAGTTTAGTATAGTGTATATAGATTACTATCTTTGGTGTAAAAATGAACAGTGATAAGAACATGTACTCATATTTGCTTATGTTTTTATGAAAGGACAATGCAAGAACACACACACAAAGAAACAAACCTGGGGAATTGCACAGGAGAGGAAAGACAGTGCAGTGCTAGGGAGAAAAGAGGGAACAGAGACTATTGATTCTGTCTGTACCTTCCTTATTGTTTTGGATTTGTAATCATATAAATGCACACTTTCTTTAAACAAGAATACTAAGTATAGGAGGGAATTGTTCCTCTTCATCCTGCTCTCAGATTATATCCATATATCCACACATTCATTACACAGATATTTATAACACTTTTAGAGAGTTCCCTACACGGTGCATGATGCTATGGAATATATCTATGAAAAGGACATGCACAAGTGTTATGAAATATCTCTGTTTTGTAAAACTAATGGTGTTTGTCAGTTCTAGTACTTGACTGATTTGCAGCATGTTGACTATTGATGGGCCTTTAGGTCTTTGCTAGGAGTCTTATCAGACCAGAGGAAGGCAACAAGAGGAATATTTCCACCAATACTGCTTCTATGGTGGAGTACCCTTAGTAACACAAAACTGGAACTTTTCTAAACAAGAGAGAGGGAAACCATTCAACAATGCACCATGAAAGGGGCTAAGGGCATGGGGGCGAAGGAGGGACATGAGAAGGTGCACAGAGGATATGATGTCAGAAGGGAGCCTGTCCTTAAAGGGAGAGATGTTATTAAGCCAGAAGGAAAGGATACAGGGTGTGTTCTGGGCAGAGACCTATGTACATAAACACACCCAGGCTTCACAACATTACCTTAGTTAATGGAGCTCTATAAGAGTTTACTGGGTTTAAGCCTCAAAAAAATAAGAGAGATGATACCCATTTCTAATAAAGAAATTTGCCCAATGAGATGAAGAAGTTTAGAATTATAGGAACTGGGAAATTAATTTAAAATATTAACCAGGGAAGGGACAGGATTTTATTGGAGAGTTAGAAAGATTGGAAAAGAATAAAAAATAGACTAAGGAAGAAAATTTAGTAAAAGTTTACCAGCACTCCAATATACAAAGCTTCAAAAATAGGAAACTGAGTGAGCCATTTCTGTGTTCTAAGACAAGAAAACAAGAATGCATAAATGCAGCATTGTCAGCTGGCATTCTTCCAGGAGGCCTTCTTGAGGTCTTGGTCAATCCACAGCGATGGTGTCAATGAAGGTCAATTCCTTCATTGACCTTCCCCTGTGCTACCTTGTGGCCATCCTCTAAATGTCACTTTATTTGCTTCCAGCTGCACCTCCCCATCCTTAATCAGGAGCATGGCAATAATTTTAAGAAAACAGAAAACTCTTTCATGTCTAACTTCATGCCTGTGTGAATTTCTTAGAATGCTTTCAGTGGAGAATTCCATTTGGCTGAAAGAGAAAAGATGATATGTGATGAAATGTGGGGTTGGGATAAGTAAATTGAAGCTATTGTATTTCCTATTCCCCTGGTATAATTTTAGCATTAATAGATCTCTGACCTCAAAAATTAGGAGTCTTGTTACTTTTTGCATGCTCATTACTATTGTTGATGCTTCTCCATCCAACAAATTTATTTGGGAAGGAAACTTGAAAAAGCTTTCTAATCAGCCTTCACAGCATTGTTTTTATATATGTTAATTCATTTTTTCCATGTCCTTTGTTGCTATGAGATTTGTATTTGTGGTTTAAAGTGGAAAATCAACATGCATTGCAGAGCTACTTTTCCTCAATACGGACACTTACCAGCTGTCATCTAGTGCTTTTAAAAAGAGGATTTTCCAGTCTGGTTTATCTACATTTCCTGGACCCAAATATTTATAGAGTGTCTCATTGGCGTGAATATCTTAAGATTTATTTTGTAGCTTATCTGTTGACTACTGGATAATACTTTAAAACTTATTTTATGTTGTTTTCTAACTGTAAATGTAATTTTAAAAACTAGAGATTCAGAAAATAGTGATTTAGAAAGGTAATGATAGAAGAAAGAAGGAAAGGGAAGAGGAGATGGAAGGAAGGAGGAGGAAGGGTGGAAAGAAAAAAAGTGTTAACTGAAGAATGAAGGGGTTCATTAATTTAGAAAGGACACTTTTATTTGTCATAAAGGGTTGCACCCTTCAGAGTGGCCATTCCAGCAGGCTGGGAAACATGGCCTCTGGCCAGAAGCCAGAAACAGACACTTTGAAGAAGGGGCAAAAAGAACAGGGATTTATGCTGAGCAGGGTGGCCAAATATACATCTTTAGTAAGCTATAGGAAGAATCACGAATATTTATAACAAGAGAAACATGCATGTGTGCAATTGAGCTTCATGCACCTTCACGAGCCCCATGTTTAAAAAAATGGCAGTGTTAGCATCAGTGTAATCTGAGGGTGGAGTTTTCAGTCTTCTGATGTCAACAGATGAAGCAGATGACACAAAAACCCTTAATGCACATTCTTCATAGACCAAACCTTGGTCTCACAGGTGTGAATTTTTTCAGTATAACTCAGTATTCTGAAAATAGCCAGGGATCCTGGAGGGAGATGGCATAATACAAGTTGATTTTGTCCCAGTTTGTTAAAAATAAAATAAAATAAAATAAAATAAAATAAAATAAATAAAATAAGAAGTTTAGAGAATGGTCAAAGGAAGTTAAAGTTATGGGCCATAAATGCTAAGGTAGAAGTAAGTGAAGTCAAGGCATTTTATAAATAGGAAAATAAAGATTTAGGAATGAGTAGAGACCTGGGGACTTAAAAAAAAAGTTTGCATTGGTGCTCTGCAAAAAATCTCATCCCAGTTTGTGTTTCTTTATCTCACTGCTGGTCTCCCAATATTTTTTAGTCTCTCATGAGATGCCTATCTCCTTTCAAACTCTATCGTGTCTATATTATAAAATCTTGTATTTTTTTAAAACCCTCTTGTAATCCCTGTCTAGGCTAAAATTGTGTTCTTTCTTGAAGACTCTGTGTCACCTGCCACCTTCACAAGTGGGTACTAGCCATTCTTCTATCGCCTATAAACCCCTAACTGAAGAAAGACAATGTGAGCTGTTTGTTCTCATACAATTGCAAAGGCAAAGGTGCTTGCTTTACTTGTAATTTTCCGTAGACAAAGGCACTATTTATTTAAAGAATAAGAACAATGTTGGTGCAATTAAAAACCTATACTAGAAATTAGCTGATCCGTCTCTATTAACTCCCCATCCCATGAGAATCACATCATCTGGGTAATTATTAAAGCATGAATGTGAATTTAGTTAATGTCCTTATCCTCCACATAGTATCTTATACGAAATCACTTCTTGGTCCTTGAAAGTGGTTTTTAAACAATCTTTGAAACTTGCAGCGTGGGGATGGCTTAAATATCAGTAAATCACAGGCATGTTTTTATGCATTATTGATTTTCTATTGTCATCTACTACTTCATTATGTTTAGGTAGTTTATTATTTATAGTCCCAGCTAAGTTACTCAACAAAGTTGCCACAAATCAAGCCGGTGCCTCTCCAACTAGCTGTCACAATTCTTTATGACCAGCTTGGGAATTTACATGATCATATCACATTCCTAACTTAATTTTAAAGTACACTGCAGATGAACTACCCAGTAATGTAAGAGGTGCTTAGCACTTCTCATTGAATATAAGCCTCCAGGCATTACAGTAATGCATTATGAAACTATAGGGTGCGAAGATCCTGTTCTCTAAGTGGTGAGTCCATAAAAGCCTCAGATTATTTCAAGCTACATATCTTAGAAGAGGGGACACAATTTGTCTTGTCTAGAAAAATGTCTTGGGATTGCTCTAAGGCTCTCAATTAAGAGTCCAGAAAATTTTAAAGTTCTGGTGAAATTAAACATGGAGAATACATGACTCAGGAAGAAAATAATAAATAATCTTGGATTTAAGAAGGTTCAATATTTTTAAAGCCATATAATTATTATTTTGTATTTCCAGAAAAGACACCAAAACCATCAGATGCAAGTTTCAGAATATGGCATTTCTAATCAGCGTAAGAAAGGGGAGTTTCTAGTTAAATAGAAATATAAAATTAGTGACCTTTCTTTAAAGCAAGTTTGTGGGTTGCTCCAAAAATGCTTATTCTGAGATCATGAACACTCACCTTTTAATACCTGTAAACTCAGGAAAGAAAGATGTCTAATTTTTGTGCTTGTTGCTGTTTTCCTTTCATTTATTAATATTGAATGGAATGGACATGAGAATTAGAAGAAGATAATGAGAACTGAAGGGACTTGTGATTACAAAAATGTGACTAAATAGTAATTAAGGTATTTTTAAGACTCTTTAACTTTAAAAACATATAGAAGATAAAAAATGCATTCATCAGAATTCATCCACAGAAGCAGAACCACTTTATACATTTGTGTGTGTGTTTGTGTGTGTGAGAGAGGGAGAGGAGGGAAAGAGAGAGAGAGACATCCCACTGTCTGCCCTCTGTGCTATTCTGACCCTTGGTTAAAAAAAAAATAACAGATATTCAGATATTACATTTTTACCAATGTCCAGATAACGTGGAAGAGATTCCTTAGCTTAACTAGGTTTTCTCCTATTCTCCACACTATCTATCTATCTATCTACCTAGATAGTGTGGAGAATATGTATATATATATATATACACACACACACACACATATATATATACATATATATATACATATATATATATACACATATATATATATATATATATAGAGAGAGAGAGAGAGAGAGAGAGAGAGAGAGAGAGAGAGATCTCACCATTCTTCACTCCTCTCATCTCTCTATACCAGTCTCAGCTGATGTCTTACTCTCCAGTCCACATAGAAAGTGAAACTATAGTTCAATGACTACATAACTTCTCATTGAGAACTGTGTCAGTGCTGAGGTCTCTGTTTTAACTTCCTGAGATTGAACATCAAATGCATCAGGACCCTGTGATAGATACAAAGATAGATTTTTGTCACAGGAATTTTGACTTCCAGAATCATAAAGCTGCTTGGGCAGTCTCTGTAAGGCTGACTTTCTGCAGATGACGCTAGAGCTTGGAGACAACCGGACAGATTGTCAGGAGGGGAAGGTAGACGTAAAGTGAGAGAGAGCTAAATCAGAGTGGAATCTGCAGGCATGAGCAGGAAACCCATGGGGATGGAGTGAAACCCCTATCACTTACTTCTGCCTCTACTCTGGGTTACGTGCATACCCTGCAGTATTTGGACCCTTTCATTACACACCTGAACACACATAGTCTTGACCTAAGAATTGGAGAAGCAGAAGAAGACAAATGAAGGTAGAGAAGATGCTGCTTCATACCAATGAGGTAAATCAGTAGATCAACAACAAAACACACAGCTGAATAGAAGGTGGTTGTATCATTTCTGTCCTACAAATCTCCCAAGGATTTTCCTTGTAGACCACATTATGTGAAAACATGCGAGAAATAGGATTCTGAAAAATGCAGGTCAGCCTTGCTGTGAACTGGACACATCACAAAGTCACTGAAAACTCATATTACATCTCAAATACAAAAAGTGGTGTAAAGGATAGTTACAATTATGAGTTACATCCTCTGTTAGAATTTGGATGGACCTACACTACTGCATGTATCAAGAGTAAGAAAACTGCAGCTTCAAGCATACAAACACAAAAACTAGATTTAACCAGAACATTTTATTTGTCCTTTCTTACTTTAGAATAAAAATGTAGGCAGTTAATCTTCAGTTTCTGCTGTGGCCTATATGCAAGGATTAGCTAGTGTAATTGACCTGCTTCAGATACTTAATCACATAGAAAATATTACCAGTCTTGTCAGATAGACCTGCTATGCAAAGTCTCATGTGTCCTGTGGATTTTGAATCTCTGGCTTCATTCTCTGATGAGAAGAATCTACCTAAGTTCTTCATTACATCTTGATCTTGCATTTTCATATTCTCTTCCTTGTTTTTCCCCTTCATCTCTGTATTTCATGGTCTTTTATTTCTGGTGCAATCTTAGATTGAAGAAGATACTCTCCTTTCACCAAAATTAAATTCCATAGAGACTTTAACTGTGTTAGACCTTTGACCACTCAGCTAGAGGAGAAAGACCAGACCTTTGCCTTTCTTCAATATATCACAGTATTCTCTTAGGTGTGGTCAAGTTTCTTCAGCTTTTAATTGTCTCTCTTTTTTTTTTTTTACCATGGCTATTTCATAATTCACTTTTTATTCATTGATTTATTTAACAGACACACATTGAGTGTACACCATGCATACACATCAAGGATACTAAAATGAGATGCCATCAAGGAACACACATTAAAGGGGAGGTAGATAAATAAATGAATGATTACAAAACCAGTTACCAAGCTAAATACAAGGCTACTAAAAAAGAAATCAGAGATGAGTTCAGAAAAAAAAATGTTTACTGGTGGTAGGGAGAGAGTTAATGTATCAGAGAAGGCTCCCCAGCATAGGATAAGTTAAGCTGAGATTGTCATGGAGGATAAAATTGGCTTTTGGCACAAGCAAATATATATGTAAACCTATAAATATATAAGAAAAAGATGGACATTGAAGACCATAAAGCTACAGGTAGGACAAAAGTTAAAAGTAATAGTAACACAATCTTTGAGCATTTTTATTATTAGACAAGCAATATTTAAGTTCTTCTATGTGTTAACTAATACTAGCCAGAAATATATGAGTATGTTCTATTAGTAATTTTCATCATCCTCATATCACAGATGAGAAAGCCTGGTGAGATTAAACATGAGAAAAGCTTAAAGAGAAAATCCAGGGTAGGAACCCTTACCCCTTGACTCTATAACATGAGCTCTTAACCTTTGTTCTCAATATTATGTGCCCATGAGTTTAGAAAGGCAAGAGTGGCTTATAGAAGCTGTGAAATCAGTAGGCCTTGAGTGTCAACCTTGATAGCAAACATCCAAGTAATTGTAAACTACAGAAAAGTGTGATCGTATTTTTATTTCTACATTTTCTCCTTAGGGCAGAGCGTATTTTGAATGGAAAGGAACTAAAGCCAAGAATTACAGAGAGGGAGATCTTACAGTTTAGGCAAACAGCAATGAATAATATCCACAAAAAAAAAAAAAAAAAACCGTTATTGTGATAATGACACTGAAAGAAAAGGTGAAGAGCTGTTTATGAGAAAGAGTGAACACGGTCACTGGAAGGTAATAAATAAGCTGTAGATGAGATGACTCGATTTCTGACTCAAGACCAAGCGGTACCACTAGTCTGTGATAGAGGGAAGACAAGAAATGTAGACTTTTAAAAGCATTAATTAAGTTACGGCTGTGTTGGCATTGGGTGTCCTGTATTGCAGCTGAAGCCACATGGAGATATATTAGATATCATGAAAAAGGAAACATCCAAAGTTCAGGAGAAGAAGCTTGATGAAGAAGATGGGTCCAGATTAATCAAAGGTTACAGGTCGTGTGCATTTCCTAACGACTGCCTGATTTTCCTTTATGACCTTGGATTTTGTTCTACAAATGAACACTCTGCCTGATTCTGAAGCTCGTTTCTGCCTTACCTAACCCCATCTCATGCAGGGTAAACCCATGACCCATAACTATAAGCAAGGAGCTGTCAAATTAGTAAAGTAATAAATCCTCTATAGGAATAAAATCTGCCACTTGTTCTCTTGAGAATTCACTGTGGATGGAGAAGCACTTAGCTAATAAAGCTATAAACAAAATTATTCATTACTCTTATCTTAAATAATTCAATCTGATGTCCCAATTTCCCATGCATTATGCTTTGACAACTGGATTGGAATCACTATTTGTGCAGTTAGAAAAACACCTCTCTTCATTGACTATATTTTTTGTTCTGTAAGCTTCAGGTCATTTTCTTTTCATCTGTAGTGTCTCGTTTAATGAGCAAATCTGTTCTCCTTTTTGATAGGTTTTGGGGTAATTCTGTGTGTTCTGTTCCCATTATGAGTTGTCCAAGGAATGGACAGTGCCACTTTATTACCACTCTGAATTATACTTTTGCAAAAATAAAGTAAGATTTGGTTACCAATTTATGGCTGTGCATTATCATTCTAGGGAGATCCAAAAAAGTAGGTATTACTTGTCTTGTTACCATGCCATTTTTGAAGCTCCTTTGGTAATCTAATTATAAGAAGAGTTCAGCAAAAAAATTAGTTTAAAATATGTCTTCATATAATGAGAAAAATCACATTTCCAAAAATGCAACAAAGTCATTGTTTGCTCCCTCTGTCTTCCATAAACCCTGAACGCACTTGCCCTTCCTCCCACATCATTGAGGTTATTCTTCCCATTGCTTGCGCTGACACTACTTCCTCCAGCTTTTCTTTTAGACAGAAGAATTATTCATGGTTCTGACCCTTGATATTTCTTTTCTTTGCAATGTTGGTTGAATAGCTACATATGCTCTTGGGATGTTGTTGATCATCTCTAGGCTGATGGTTTGGGAGTTAAAAAATCAAGATGATACCAAACATTTATGTACCAGGGCAGAGGTGTTTACTCAATGGAAATGGCAAACTCTCCTTTTTCTGAGTTCTTCTACCTTTTTATTTCCCTGTAGAAATGGAAAAATCCATTTAAATATCCCACATTTCTTTAATCCTAGAACACTTGAAAATCTATGCTTGTTAATTTGTGTTTGGAGCCCAGATCACAGGGCAGCATGATGCTTCAAGAATTCATATAAGGTTATCTCAAATAAAAGCGAATGAAATTATAAGTAATTTGGTGACAAAATATTTGAGTTTCTCATTCCTAGATTAGATACTGAAACTTCCAGGGTCGGGCAAGGTTGATTGCCATAAGATTCTGAGGTTTACAAAAAAAATGATGAGAACATCTATATAGTGGGCTTTCCAAAACACACATCTGAAAATGTCATTCCGGTAAAATGTAAGCACTGCAAAGGCAGAGAATTTGCACTAATGTATCCTGTGTACCACGAATAGCACCTAGCACATAGTAGATCCTCAATAAACATTTGTTGAAAAGTGAATAAATCCCCTGGCTTAAAAATCCCTTTGCAATAGGATAAGCCAACACTGAGTAGCATAGCATGCAAGATATTTCCAATTTTTTCTTAACTTCTTTGGAGTGTTATCTCCCTGTACATCCTTCCAAATCCCAACTAATTTCCAAGGACAACTCACATTTCTCCAAAGTTGACTTTTTTTTTAAGAAAAAATTAAATCTATCACTTTGTTGGAAACATATTGTGTTGAATTCACTATGTATTTTTTTAAGAAATGAGCTTCACACTCCTTTCTAACTGGGTATATAACCATGATTATAACATCATCCCTTGACTTTGAGGTGTTTATAGTCTGAGAGAATAGACATGTAATACAGAAATGACTGTAAGGAAACACACACACACAAAGGCACATGCACACACACATGCATGCACACATACACACATGCACACACATATGCACAGACACATGCATACACAAGAACATACATGCACATACACATACATACATATACATGTTCACACACACATTCACACACACATACACACACACAGCAGGAAAGGGGCCATAAAGAAAGAGCAACAAAATAGGCTGTAATGTCTAAGAAATGCTTCCTTGAGGAAATCATGAAATCAGAAAAATGCAGAATCCTTTTGCACATAGACCCAGAAGTAGGGCTAGCTACACAATTTGTGGGGTCCAGCCAAAATGAAAATACACTTTATATATGTTTTCTTTGTGATATCCTGTCTAAATATCCTATATTTTGCTCTACAGCATTCATCACAATACTAATTGAATATATTTGGTGGCATTACTTGTTTTATATTTGTTTCCCTCAAAATGTTATTTATTTTGAAAATGTAGGTCCCCTTGTTCAAAAAGCAGAAAAAATTTCTAATTAAGGTACTAAAATATAAAGCTCTTTTCTTTCTTCCACAGCTTCTTTCTCAACACAGCTTGTCACAGTATTTTTATTTACTACTTAATATCATTCCACCTAAAGAAAAATTAATATTTTAATTATTAGCATAAATATATTATTTCATCTTCATATTGTACAAGTTTCACTGTAAATACAGAATCATTTAATTCACAAAAATATCATCAAAATTACACAACTGTATTCCATTGTTGGTAAATGGATGTGTATTTAGTTTTTACCAGAACAGTGGAAATACTGTATAAAGCTAACTCAATGGTTTTTATTTCATTTCTTGAAAAATGTACATTCTACCAACACTCTCTACCTTTAGCTTACTGATGAGAAAAAAGAAGGGAAAAGTAAATATGTGGTATTCTGTTTTTCCCTTTCCTCTATACTGTCATTTCCAGTAAGTTCTGCTTCTAAAGGAAAATGTGGCCTGTCAGGGCTCCTTGCACTCCTGCTCAGTCACAGATGTGCTGCTTTCTTACATGCTTGGAGTTTTGCAGAATCCCCGTGCATCTTGTCCATCAGAATGCTGTGCCCATGAAGCATTAGAATTACCTCATATGCATATGGGGCATCACAGATATGCATATTACAGATATCTCCTCGGTTCACATGCATGCTCTGTTGTTCCTCCAGATTTCCCTTTCAAAACACAAGTTCAAAGAAACAGTTATTTAAAATTTCACAATGGGTGAAAGTAGAGAATTAAACAAAGGTTGACTTCCTTCTGAGTGTAGGACCCATTGCTAATACACAGATATAATGCACTCTTGAAGCCAGCCCTGACAAGAGGCAAGAGAGAGTAGTGCACATGGAGGAAAGTTACTTTCTCCAGGATGTTTACAACACGCAGCTTAAGAAGAGTTCTGTTAATCCCAGCACTTGGGGAGGCAGAGGTGGGTAGATCACAAGGTCGGGAGTTTGAGACCAGCCTAGCCAACATAGTGAAACCCTGTCTCTACTAAAAATACAAAGTTAGCTGGGCATGGTGGCACACACCTGTAGTCCCAACTACTTGGGAGGCTGAGGCAAGAGAATCGCTTGAACCTGGGAGGCGGAGGTTGTGGTGAGCCAAGTTTACAACACTGCACTACAGCCTGGGCAACAGAGCAAGATTCCATCTCAAAAAAACAAATTCTGTAAGACTTGAGATGAAGAGTATCTTAAGACATGCTGCTAAATCACTAATGGCATCTAGGACTCTCTTCATCCCTAGATACACTTAGGACTTGTATAGAATTTTAAAATATTGATCATTTTTCCTTTGAAAGATTTGTTCTAGCTTCTAAGGTAATATGCTATCCTGCTTTCTCTTAACCTCCTAGAAATGTTTTGTTGACCTGTATTCTCCCCAGGCAATCTCAGTCACTAGATATTACTATTATGATCTAACCTAGATATTCAGTTCAGATTTCATGCTAAAGCACCAACATCAGACCACCTACTGTACATGTCTCACAAGTATGTCAAATCGTCTGTCTCTACTGGACCATCCCCTTCTCAGGGTGCCATTTCTCAGGATCCAGATCTTTACTCTTGAAATCTAAGAATCTTTTATTATTATTATTATTTTCACTCTATTGAATTGCTGGTGCATTAAAAATAATCTTTAAATGTCTACATCTGTCATCTCAATTCCTACCTCTCCAGTTTAAGTCTAGGTTATGCTGTCTTTTGTTTTTATATGGAGCCATCTTTCTTCTTTCAATTCATGTTTTACACAGGAGTTAGAGGGTCATTATAAAGCCAAATCTGATCACATTGCTCACCTCTTAAAATTTATTCCATGCATTGCAAACTTCTAAGAAGAAATCCAAATTTCATAATCTGATTAAAAGACCAGCATTATCCAGGCTTGAAAAGCATTATCACTCTCAGTTTCTCTCACGTTGATAGGTTGGGATCTGGGCTCTCTGGCTGTGAAGTCAGCAAGAGACTCAAATAGTTGTGTTTTCGTTTCTTCTTCTATAAAATCAAGATAACTTACATAATTTTTCATAGAGTTGTTAGGAGGAGCCAAAGAGCTAATATATGTCTAGCATATAAAATATTAAGCACTATTTCACTATAAGGTATTGAATTAGTCAGCTATTTCTAGGTGATAAACCCAAAATCTAAGTTGCAAACAGCAATGGGCATTTATTCCTCACTCACAAGTATGAAGGTTGGCATGTGGTTTGATTTGCCTGTGGAACACCTGCTCTTGGATCCGGACCACAGATCCAGCCTATGTGCTCAGCCTGGAACCCAGGCTGTAGATACAGTGTTTACCTAAGCACATTCTTCTAGCAAAGGTGGGAAACTTCTACGAAGTTTAGTGTAAATACAGGATGCTCCTACGTATTAGGCTCGGGATTGTCACTGGGTCATTTCTATTCTTTACATTGAGCAAGGCAAGGCCAGATTCATGGTATGGAAAGTATAACATTGTACTGAGATTGGGGGAGTGGTGGAGTCAATAGTTCCTGAAAAATTATCTAATTTGCCACTGTAATTATTGTACATTCCTACTTTCCAGGGCTTGTACTCCTGCCATACTCTATTTATATAATTTATGTAATTTATTAAAATTCTCCATGATGTACTTTGCATGGGAATCATCCAACATGCTGCCTGGAGAACTGTCTCTACTTTCCCCATTTAGTCAAGTGTCTTGCTCCTGGATTCAGATAGATACTTAGATATAGATATAGGTATTAAGAACAGTACCTGCCTTGAACAGAGTAGGCTCCCAAGAGATATTGGTAGAATAAATGAAAATGAATGATTCCTGGAAATACGTATTTGTGACATTTAAAGACAGAAGAGTAACAGATACTTGGTATAATGTGAAACCAGGGACCCCAGTGCAGAAAGTAAGGTAATAGCAGGCACTGTGGAGCCCTTCAAAGCCACAGCACCGTGGTTGATACTAAGATAAATATCTAATAACACCAGAAGCCTCTCCATGTTCTATTATTAAGGCTGAGGCACATTGAGATGCAACACAGCCTATAGGGTGCTAACAAAGGAATACGCAACATTGAAACCTAGGCCATATCAGGATAGATTTTTACTATGGAAAGATGAACATAAAATACAAATCATAGCTCAAAGGGGCTCAGTACTGTCAAGCCCCAGACTGATGGTGGCGAAGGAATAATAGGAGGACCAGAAAATAAGACTGAGATCAAAGCAGGTCACAAGCAAGTCAGAATGTCAATGTGAGTACATCACATAAGAGTAAGTACAAGAACCGTAAGAGAATGATGGAGCCCAAGTCCCTCCCATTCATAGGGATGTAATGTAACTGAATAGCATAGGATCAGAAGGCCTGACAGCCACAGGAATTAAGTACAGACAGGAAACAATAGGGTAACACCTTCATAACATTTCTGACATTTATTGTGAGTCCGTGATGTGCCAGGCAATGACAAAAGGACTTTGCATGTATTATCCTACAGTAGCCACATAACAGCCCCCATGAAGGGCATGTTCTTTGTTCCCACAATATTACTGATGAGATGCACAGGCTCAGAGGGTTTCAGAAATATTATGGTGATATTCCTAGGAGTGCAGCTGGGGGTAGATAAGGACATCAGAGTCCTGCTTGTACTGGCCATAAAATGCACCAGTAATGGATTCACTTGGCAATGTCCTTGGAAGGAACCTATGACTTGGTGGGCATATGCATATCTAGGGCCCATCCACAAGCCTACTAGTAGAATAATTTAACTTATTTTAACTCATCTTCAGTGATTCTTATACCTATACTTATATTTTCCATCCAAGCTTTGGGAAGGGTGTCTTGAACTGGCTAACTAAAAATATCTAGAACCCACAGTTAAAAGACACTTAGGAAAACTAATTTCCAATTTCTGACATGAGCCATCTTTGCTGTTAGGTAAGTAATGTGCTCAACCCCATGAGTGGTAATCAAATAACTTTTATTTTTCCCCCACTGGATATGATTTCAGCAGAATTTGAAAAAGATGCATCGTTGATTTCCATAAGAAATTGTGTGAGTTTGCTGATATGCTCCCTTAAAAACTACCAAGATAAAATAATCTGTTTATTATTCATGTGTATCTTTTCAATTCACTTGAGCCCATTTTATATTACCAGAATCTCAGACATCAGTTAATGACCTAGTAGCATATTCCTAATATGATCTTTCAGGATAATTAGTCTCTGTATTTTTCTCACAACAGTGTTCTAATGTGAAAAGCTGATTTTGTTGGGTTTTAAAAATACAAAAGGTTAAAGGCATAAACTGTAAATCATCTACAAAAGATAAAAGGCTGAGTAGTGCTCTAATTAAAAATAGCATATTGAGTCTGAATATCTTTTTCCACCTCAGAATTTTTTTTTCTTTCTTCAGACAGCTCTGTTTTGCCATCTTAAATAGTAGTAGTAATGATAATTATAATATCGTTGTAATAGTAGAGAATATCAACATGTAATCATAAAAGACCTGATACAGACTATTATTTGAAATTAACTGCCCCAGGGGTCTCAAGCAATTTAATTGAGCTACTGTTGATATTGGAAATTCGACCTTTTTACTAGTGATTGACAACCTGATTCTAGAGAGTGTAATATTTATAGATTCCATTGCAAATTGCATTACCTGAATTCTCTAAGGGACAGAGAAAAAGAAAGTAAGGCCTCTGTAGTTTCTTAGTACAGTGGAGAATAAGAAGTTCCACTTTACATATCCCCCAGTCTGAAAGGAAGTAGGTCCTCAAATTCCTCAAATTCAATGCTTCCACTGCTGTGTGCTGTGTTGATGAGACTGTTTGTGTATCCTCAGGGTTCATGCCAACTTCTAGAGTACAGGGGCATGAAAAAGCTTCCCTTTAAATCTCCAAGTTTGGCAATTCTTAAGAACTTAGCCCAGCTTTCTTTTTTTCTTATTTTTTTTTCTGGAAACCTTCCATAATAGGCCAAGTTACACATGATCTCTGTATTTTCTCAGAATCTTTTGTATTAATTATCTATTCCTGTATGCTTCGGTCAGGGCTCAACCGGAGAAGTAGAACCAGTAGGACCTGCAAACCAGACTCATTACAAATAATTGGCTCATGCAGTTGTAAGCTACATAGACTCTGGCTGTGTCTCCATGCCTGACATTGGAATTTGAAGCCCATGAGGTAGGAAATTAAGAGAGAAATATTAGGAGAAGGCTGTAACCCAAGAAACATGAGTTAGAATTTCACAAGGACAGACTGAAACCTTTGCCCAGTTCTTGCTGTCTCTGACCCTGGTGAATAGGTTTCCTACAAAAACCAGGACCCTTTGTCACAGAGCTGAACACACACACATTTGACTCAGGAGCCCTAGAAACTAGAGTTCAGGGAACATAAAGAAACTATACGCTCAGAAGCTGCTTCATGTCAGCGAGGTGAGTCAGCAGATCGGGACCAATGTGTGTCCGCTGTAAAACTGCTAACGCCTTTCTTCTGCCCTCCAAATCCTTTACGCACCCTCCTTGTGCTCCATTCTTACAGGAATATACAAGGATGAGAATTCTCTAAAACTTAGGTCAGTCTGGCCAGGTTGGCACATTACAAGATCATTCTATTGTGTCAAGAAAGTTCTCCAAAACACAGTAGCTTAAATTGTAAAATAATCGTAGTAACCAACACATATTGTTATTTTTCTTGAATTTGTAACTTAGACGGCAATTCTGGTTTGAGATAGCATTGCTGGAGCTGGATTATCTGTGATGTTCTTACATGCCTTGGGTCTATCCAGAGATGGTGGTCAGATGGGGCATAAAATATTAAAAAAATAAAACCTGTAAGAATTCTTGACCTTTATGGCAAGCCAACGGTTAATAGTGGTATTTTTACAGTGAATCTGGAAGATAGAGAAAATGAGTAAATCGATTGATCGTATTGGAACCAGGCTTCTAACTTTGGGGAAAAAGATATACAAATATGGGAGGGAAAGATGTAAGGAAGAATATACTAGTTTAGATTTGATTTGTAACTAGTAGGACATCTCTGTAGCAAGAAGCATACTGAGCACCCAGGTATTAATTTCTAATTATTATTTGCCATGAAAATGAATGAAGGCATTTTAGAGAAATTAGTAATTTCAGATTTGTGGCAGGAAAAAAATCTAAGATAACCTAGGACATCGTGTGCCAAAGTAGATGGAAACTACTTTGAAATTCAAACCCCAGCCTAATATAAAACAAATTAATAATTAATAATTATAATCATAATACAATTATAATTAAAATGTTATATACTGAATTTAAAAATCTAGAAATTCATACACATACTTAAGCAATAGGATGAGGTGCTAGGAAAAGGGAATCTCATCTTTACAAGAGAATGACAGCTTGTAAATGAGGAGTCATAGAATTGGAAAATCATCCCACATTCATTATGTAACACCAATCTGTGAGGATGCATGCTCTTTTGTTTCAGAAACTGATTTGTCTAAGTAATGCAAGGAGATGAAATGTATTGGATTTTAAACCAGAAGACTGTTGCACAAGGGATAGTTTTGTAAATTATTGGCCCTATAAATTTATGTTAGTTACATAATTTCTATAAGCTCAGTACCATAGCTGTATTCAATCACAGGTAATACTTATCTCATCAATGCTAGCTGTTTTAAATGAGATGCTGAATGTAAAGTCTTACATGATAACAGATAAATATAACCTATTATTTATGAGGACCACAAGCATCAGATTAAGAGACTATAAATGAAGCATTAGTCCATGACTAAAGCTTCACAATAACCTGAGTAATCAGAAGAGAGCAGTACAGAGTAATTAGAAGTGTTCGGTTCCTTTATCCTCCAATGCCCCTTGGTTTTCCCTTTTCTTTACTTCCTGGTTCACTTTTATAGACAACCCTGAGTTGTATGACATTGTGAAATATACATCATTAGAAAAAAATTGATCTGAGAACACACATAGGCAGTTCTTTCTCTTTCTTTTTCACTGTGGCAATTTCCACTTAGGCATTGAGAAATATATTACTGGGGAAGATTCTGCTGATCTCAGGCTTTCTACACAGGCAAGGTGGCACTCTGCAAATCACTAGTCTCTTGCAGCCACCCAGAAGGTCCTAATTGCCAGCAATGATAAATGAACCCGTATCAAGCCTTCCATGCTTGTTTCAAAGAGTCAAACATTTCTATTTCTCTTTTCTTGGCCAATGTTGATTTCTGGCAAGGAAATGCACTGGCAAATTTCTTTTTCTTTCTTTCTTTCTTTTTAATAAAGCTTATACTTAGATTTAACTTTTATTATTATTATTATTATTAGTTTTTATTGACGTATAATAGATGTATATATTTTGGAGAGGACATGTGAGAATTAATGTACTCATGTAATCAAATCAGGGTAATAGAGATATTCATCACCTTAAATATTTTTCTAAGCTAGGAACATTTGAATTACTCTTCTAGCTATTTTGAAATGTGCAATAGGTTTCTGTTCACCATAGTTGCCACATCTTGCTGTGTGCTTTTCCTTGCAATTTATTTATTTCTGACACTTGTGGTTCAGAAACATCTATTGTCACTTCAACATCAATATTAGAAATGTTGAGGACCAACAACATTCCAGCAACTAGGTATGCAATTAGGGGGAAAGGGTGTTTTTGTTGTGTCTCAATATTTCAATAATAAAGGAGAGAATGAAATAACTGAGTCCAATCTGTTCCCCTCCAGTGGTATGATATAAAATTGCATTTCAGGGGAACACATTATAACCATATGCACTAAGTTGTTGAAAATTAATCTTCTTATTGCTGGGACTGTTTACAATGAACAAAGAATTTTTAAACCCTGAAAGGCTATTTGAACATTTATCTTTATTTCATCAAACCTGATCTATATAGGAGCCCTTAGGAAAGATGAATCAAGGAGATAAGCATGTCAACTTTGGTGACTTGGACTGGCTTGGAAAGTGATAAAGAGTTCTCTGCCTCAATGGCATTTTCTGCAAATACCCTTAAAAGGTTCTTTTTTTTTTTTTTTTTTTTTTTTGTGACATAGTCTTGCTCCATCACCAGAGGCCCGGCTGGAGTGCCGTGGCGTGACCTCGGCGCACTGCAACCACCCCCACCTGGGTTCAGGGGATTCTCCTGCCTCAGCCTCCTGAGTAGCTGGGACCACAGGCATAAGTCACCACGCCCAGCTAATTTTTTTTGTAGTTTTAGTAGAGACGGGGTTTCGCCATGTTGGCCAGGATGGTCTCGATCTCTTGACCTCGTTATCCACCCACCTCGTCCTCCCAAAGTGCTGGGATTACAGGTGTGAGCCACTGCGCCCGGCCAAAAGGTTCATCTTTTATAAACACTTATGTTATTATACAATTCAATTCAGATTTCCGCTGGCCATTCTTGTCTTCCCATTTCATGCTAAAGTAACTTGTTGCTCAGGCTTAGCTATTGAAATATATCACTAGAGACAACTCCTATTAAGCTAGTCGTTGCTGTTAGACTGATATGTCAACTTGGCTCCTATTTATGGATGTCCTAGGTCGGGCACTGTGGCTCACACCTATAATCCTAGCACTTTGGGAGGATGAGGTGGGTGGATCACGAGGTCAAGAGTTCAAGACCAGCCTGGCCAAGTTGGTAAAACCCCATCTCTACTAAAAATACAAAAATTAGCAGGGCATGGAGGCAAGCACCTGTAATCCCAGCTACTCAGGAGGCTGAGGCAGAGAATTGCTTGAACAATTCTCTGGATGCAGTGGTTGTAGTGAGCCAAAATTGTGCCACTGTGTTCCAGCCTGGGTGACAGAGTGAGAGTCAATCTCAAAAAAAAACAAACAAAGTCCTATTTATAAAGTCTGCTTTACCTATATTAAACCCCAACTTACTATATGTCAAATATTGTACTTTAATAATTTTAATGTCTATAATGACTCTACAGAAATAGATGCTATTATTTTTTTTTCTAAATGAGAAAGCAGAGCTAGCCCCTGGCAAAGCTGGGGTTGAAATCTCAGCTGACTCTCCTGTAGGAGTCGCATGTCACCCACTTCACTGTTCCTTTAGAAAGGCCATCTGCAGAACAAAAAGCCTGAAGTAGGAGTGAAAATTCTGGCTATGCGTTTTAGGAGCTGGTCATCCAGGATAAGAGGTCACTTTATACAACTAAAGTGGTTGTCTGGAAAAAGAAAATGATAACAACTTCCTATCTTCCTTGGGATATGATGTGAGAATCAAGTGAGACAAGCTATATGAAAATGCTTTAAAGAGTTCAAAACCATATGCTTTAAAATTACCCTTCATTAATATGATTTGAATAATTAGCATTATTACTCTCTATGCCTCTGACAAAATGATTTTACTTAGAATACATAACACTTTTTCATGTTGTTATTATTGTACTATTCATTTATTTCCCTATTATATAATGCATTGATTCATTTAGCATTATGTTTGTTTGTTTGTTTGTTTTCTGAGCTGCCAGCCATGGGATGTTATATTCTAAATATATCATAGTCTTTGACTTTGGGTCTGGGAACAGAGAAGGTTGAAGAGGGTGGCTGTGTGATATAGAAGCAAATAGATTGCAGCAAAAGTGCCAAAAAATAAATCACTTCACATTTTGAAAACACAAGTAGCTTTGTATTGACAAGACTATGACTTACGACCAATGGGACAAGAGACTGGAAATATAAAACTCGAATTAGACTCCAAAGGGTATCATATGCCATACTATAGATTTTCAACTTTTACTTGTGAGAGATGTATAATTAAGGAAATCTATAAGTAGGTATTCTTGGATACCAGTTTTTCCTTTAAACACATTATTGCACTACTCAAAGACTAAAGATCTTCATCTTTAAAATCGAAATGGTGATACCTCCTTTTCAGGGTTTCTCCAAGAACTAGAGCTAATGCACCTAATGCTTGTGACAGTATATCATGCATAGGTATGCTCAGCAAACCCTGGTCACTAATGCCGAAGTAACATAAGACTGTTAATTACCTTTGAGGAACTCTAACAAACTTATTTATATAAAGTCAGCCATGTTTATAATTTTAAAACCTTTTTTTCATAATTGAGCTTCTTGGATGGTGGATGAATGAGCTTTCTTTTTATCTTAGCTGCTCAGCACAGCTATATATTTTGAAATTATATATAAAGCTAACATAATGAAACCCAATCTCTACTAAAAATACAAAAAATTAGCCGGGCATGGTGGTGCAGGCCTGTAGTCCCAGCTTCTCCAGAGGCTGAGGCATGAGAATCACCCAAACCTGGGAGGTGGAGGTTGCAATGAGCTGAGATCATGCCATTGAACTTCGGCCTGGGTGACAGAGTGAGACCCTGTGTAAATAAATAAATAAAATTAACATAATAAAGTTCTAAAAGATGCAGAGCAAAAAAACTTAGAGACCCAAAAATATAGACTGGTAGTAGGTTATCTGGGTATTTGATTTTTTGCATGTATTCCACACTTGAAGCTGAAAATATCAATGACCCAGAAACATCAATAGGTGCAGACACACAAAAAAGCCCCAACAAAAATCTGTTTTCTCTAGCCAAAGGCTGAGGAAAGGGGCAGCTCAGCAAGACAAAAAGAAAAAAATGTTACACAATAACAACCTCACTCCATGCAAACACTGCTGAAAATACTATGGCCCCACCAACACGTATACCAGCAAATGTTGAGTGGAAAGCCTAGGCTTCCACCCTTGTGAATATCTAATTCCTAAATCCCACATTCTCTCTCCTGGGTGATGTAACAGAAGGTGAAGTGTGGAGCTCAGACTTGCATCTCTTCTGGGTGATAACCACCCTACCAGTATCAGAGGAGACCATGTTCAGAGCCTGGAGTTCCGTCATTTTTCAGAAGTAACAAAGCTCCCTTCTCCCTTCCTGTTGGGCTGATGTCACAGGAAGCCTAGCAGAGTCAAAATGTTTACACCGTCCAGTGGAAATGAGGCACATGGGCCCTTTGTGTGTCAGTGGAGGCCATTTCAGGAATAGTAAGGAGGCAATCCTGCCCCTGGAAGTCCTGATAATATCAGTGAAGACCTACTGGATAGCTACAGCTTCAATCTCCACCCAGCATTAAAGGGGAGCTTCTCCTTGACTTTGGAGCCAATAAAGGCCAAGTGGAAAACCTGGACATCTCCCCCATCTGGCAGCACCACCAATTTCCTTATAGGAATGATATCAGAAGAAGTCAGTTAGAATAAAAGATTTAAATTAAGATCCAGAATCTTTTTAGTAATCAAAACGGTGAGGCTTCGATAAAAAATTACTCTTCATATCAAGAACCAGAAAAATATTAACTTGAATGAACAGAGACAATCAACAGATGGCAACACCAACATGACAAACATTTGGAATTATGTAACAAGAATATTCTGAAATAATGAAAAGGATAAAGAAAATAGTGAACTTGAATTGAAAACAATCAAAATTATCCAATCTGAACATCAAAGAGGAATAAAAGAAAAATACAAACAGAATCTCAGAGCTTTTTGGGATTATAACAAATGATCTTACATTCATGTATTCAGAGAACAAGCAGATTGAAAAGAGAGCTTAAAAGGTGTTCAAATAACAGCTGATTTAATAAAGAAATACATCATCATATTTGTGAGGCTGGAAAACCCCAAACTTGACTCAAAGAAATCCACATCAAAAGACATCATAGAAAAACTTCCACAATCTAAACACACAGGGAATATTGTGTAATCCGTGAAACATAAATGACACTTTACCTATAGGGAAAAAAATAAATTATAGAAGATCCTCATCAGAAACCAGATGAGAATGGAAACCTAAATAAAGTGGCAGAACATTTTATAAGCGTTGAAAGAGAAACGTCAAATTAGAATCCTACGTCTAGCAAAAGCATCCATGAAGAATAGAGGAGAAATTAAGATATACTAAGGTAAAGGAAAACTAAGATGTCATCATCAGACTTAACGCTAAAGGTTGACTAAAGGAACTTCCCTGAACAGAAAGACAATAAAAGAGAAATCTTCAAACATCAGGAAGAAAGAAAAAATACAGGAAGCAAAAGTATAGGTAAATATAATAGACTTTTATTTTCCTCCTGGGTTTTCTAAGTTACTTTAATGGTGTATGCAAAAATGATAGCATTGTCTGAGGTAGTTATAAACATTATAGAGAAAATATTTCAAATGATTGTATTATAAGTAGGGGAGAATAGAGGGAAATTAATGCAGATAGCTCTGTATTTTAATACCTCACTTGAAATGGTAAAATATCAACATGAGCATGCCAATAAATTGTACATATATAATTTAATAACTAGCCTAACCATTAAAAAAATACACTAAAAAAATAAAAACTCAGACATTCTGATAGATTAAACATAGCCACAAATTTCTTGCAGTTACTCTCATAAAGAGGTGTAATCCATTTTCCCAATCCTTATATCTTAACTGTCCTTATTTTTGGCATGTTTAATCAATAGAATAAGGTAGAAATCACATTGTTTGAGTTCAGTAGCCAAGGGGTCTAAAGCTTCCATTTTTGTCTTGTTAGAATGCTGCCAAGGTACCACCATGTGGAGAAACCCAGGATGAAAGGTCACATGGAGAGAGAGGCCAGCCACCCAGCAGTCTTAGCTGATCTGAGGCCCCAGCCAACCCATCATCTGATGGCAACTGCTGAAATAAGCATAGTGAGACCAGAAGAGAAATCACCAGTCAGCTCATAGACAACTGAGAAATTATAAAGTGTAGTTGCTTTTAAAAAATACTGTACAAAAGGATGTACTCAAAAACACTATCAATAAAGCAACATAAAGTTTATTTTTAAAAGTTCAAGTGACCCAAAGGATGACAAAGAAAGAAAAAAGGAACGCCAGCTAGCCCAGAAAAAATAACAATAAAAAAGATTAAACCCTAACATATAAGCATGTATAAAAATGTAAGCAATCTCAATAATTTTATATTAATTATGTATTGAATGATAATATTTTGGCCATGCATAGTTACATAAAAGGTAGTATTAAATATATTAGTAAATATATTTAATTAATATGTAAAAATAATTATGTAAAATCACCAAGGGAGTTAAGTCTACAGATGTAAGACTTAGTCAATATTTGAAAAGTAATAAAAAGATAACAAGATCATATCAACTGATACAGAAAAAGCATTTGACAACATTCAATATCCATTTCTAAAAATATTTCTCAGAAAAGTGGTAGTAACAGGGAACCACTACATCTCCATAAAAATGAAAGATAACATGATGTTTACTAGTGAAAGAAATAATGTTTTTCCCTAAGATCATGGACCAGGAAAAGACATTTTCTTTTTTCTTTCTTTCTCAGCATAACACTGGAAGTTCTAGCCAGTATAAGACAAGAAAGAGAAATCAAACATATACAGTTGAAAGAAATAAAGTTGTTTCTATTTGTAGATGACATGATTGTACACATAAAAAATACCAAGCAATATAGAAAATAACTTGTAGAATTAATAAGTGAATTCAATAAGTTAACAGGGTATGGGATCAATGTACAAAAACCAAGATATTTATATATAATAGAAATGAACACCAGTCACCTACATTGAAAATACAATGCCATTTAAAATCACTGGAAAAATGAAATACTTAGGTGGAAAACTAATAACACATATTTAGAGCTTGTATGTAAAAACTACAAAATGCAGAAAAACAAATAAACCTAGAACTAAAGAAACAAAGACACATTATTTAAATGGCTTGGAAGACATAACAGTAAGGATTTCAATTTTTCTTCAATTGATATATAGATTTAACACACTTCCTGCTGAAATGCAAGCAAGACTGTATAAATATGGACAAGATTATTCTAAAATTTACATGAATGGCAAAGAAATGAGAAGGCTCATAACAATTCTGAAAAAGAACACAGTGGGGGGAAAATTTACCGGGTTTTAAGATTTATTACACAGCTAGTAATCCAAACTGTTGGTACTGGTAGGAAGATAGATATGTAGACCAATTGAACAGAAGACAGAATCCAGAAACAAACCCTTACAAATGTGTCTGGCTGAATTTTGAAAACATGAGAAATTAATTCAATTTAGGAAGAAAGTATTTTAAACAAATGGTGCTGGACCACTTGGAAGAAAATATACCCTTGACTAAACTCTCACAACTTATGCAAATATTAATTCAAAATGGATCAGAGATGTCAATGGAAAGTGTAAAAAAATAAAAGTTTCAGAGAAAACAAAATTAAAATCTTCAGGTTGGAATACTAGGTAAAAACTTTTTAAGGTTGGCCCAAAAACTTTGACCCATAACATAAAGCATTGATAAATTAGACCTCATCAAAAGCAAAAACGATTACTCTACAAATGATCTGCTACTGTTGAGGACAAAAGCATAACTTACAGACAGGTAGAAAATATTTGCAAACCACGTACCCTACTAGTATGTAGCATATGAAAGATCTCTGACAACACTAAAACAATAATCTTGTTTGAAAATAGAAAAAAAAATGTGACATAAGACTTCACCAAAGAGTATAGATGGCCAATAAACAGATGAAGGTGTTCCATCACTAGACATTAGAAAAATACAAATTAAAAACATTAGCTATTACTACAAACCTATCAGAACAGCTAACAATTAAAAAAAAATAGCAACAACATCAGTGATTGCAAGGATATGGAGAAACTAGATCACAGATGCATGTCTAATGGGGAAATGAAATGGTACAGCTACTCTGGAAAATAGTTTGCCTGTTTCTCACAAAAAAATGAACATCAGATTATCATACAACCAGCAATTCCACTCCTGGATGTTTACCAAAGAAAAATGAAAACTTATGTTTACACAAAAACTTGTGCATCAATCTTCACAACAGATTTATTCATAACAGATCCAAACTTGAAATAACCCAGGCATCCTTTCAGGGGTGAATGGTTAACTGTGGTACCTACACCTCGGTGAATACTATTCATAAGTAGTATTCATGAATAAAAATGAATTAACTATTAATATATGCAACAACTTGGATATTCAGACAAATTTGATTGTAAAACAAAAAAAAATCTCAAAATGTTACACACTGTATGAATCAATTTATGTAACATTATTGAAATGATAAAATTGTAGAGATGGAAGAATATTTGTATTTCCTAGGAGTCAATGATAATGTGGGCTATGAGTGATGTGGGTATTGCTATGAAAGAACAACATGAGGAAATCTTGTGTAGAAGAAGAAAAATGCTATCTAATTGTATCAATGGTCAATATTCTGATTTTGACATTGCATTATAGCTTTGCAACATTTTCCATGGGGTAAGACTGGATAAACTGTACATGGCATCTCTCTCTATTATTTTCCACCACAGTACATGAATTTATAATTATCCCGACATTTTTTAAAAGTTTAAATATAAATGATTCTTATATACTTTATTCTATTTTTTAAAAAATTCCCTGAAGCTAGGGCAGGGTAATTACTGTGGGAGAATTTTGATGGAAGATTTTTTGATTGGATGCCTCTGGATATATGACAAAAGAATACGGTTTAAATTCTAGTCTTTCTACTTCTTCATTATGTGTGAATAATCTGTGACCTACAATCTCTTCAATTGCAAAATGGGACTAAAATGTCATAATGTTAATATTATTATGGAACTTAAAGGGGATAGTGATAAAAGTTAAATTATCTGCTGCTTAAATGCCTGATGAATTTTCTGAAATATAATTGGTAGTTCATGCAACTAATATTTGTTAAATAGAAATACATGCTTTATAAGTTTTAGTATCAATTAAATATCTTGTGTGGTAATTGTGTGTCAGGCACTTAAACGTGCTTAGGCACTTTTATACATACTGAGTCATTTAAAGTTCAAACAATATATTATTATCATTTTCATTCTTTCTTATGAGGAATGTATGTTTAAGTAGAGTGAACTAACACAATCCAAGATCACTCAGCTAACAAATGTCATTAACAGGGCTTATGGATCCATTTTGTTGTGAGATTTTAGTTATTAGAGAATTATATCACACTAATTTTCTTCTACTTTGGGGTGGTATCCAGTAAGTGACTTCTAACATCCCATGTGAAAGCTAATAGGGGTGTTTTGCAAGTACTCTAACATTTTACATGGACTCCTGGCAAAGGGTGAGTTAGGGGATATAGAGAAACTTTGCAAGTCCTTGAGATCTGGGGTTCACCAAGAGGCAAATGAGAGTGACTGGCATAGATTTAAATCGCTGATGATAGGAAAAGGTATAGGTAATGCAATAGGAGTCCCAAGAGGTAAGCACTGAATCACATCAGGAAACCACTTGGTCTTACAGGTATTGAGCTGGACAGAAACAGTGAATGTGTGGTGTCTCCCGTTACAGGAAGACAGAGCAATAAGTAAATATCTATTTGAGATGAGATGCAGGGGCCAGAAAGCCATCAGTTGTGTGCAAGCTACAGGACAATGCTTAAAATCAGGTATTCAGTAATAGAGAGGAAAATACAAAACTGGGAAAGGAAGTGAATGCCTTATTATGGCCTTACTTAAAAAAAAAAAAAACACAGCACTTCTGTTCAGTGTATTTCACATATTAATGACCTTTATATAGTAAGCCGTGTGCTAAGCACTGTGGCTATGGTAATAAGCAATATAGACATATTTCTGTCCTCATGAAGATTTCCCTCTAGTTAGGATAAAGACTATTAAACAGAATAGAAAGCTGGTCAGGTACAAACACCTGAGCATTAATTTTAATCAACTGAATTGTGTGTGTTTATTTTATGTTAGGCTCATAACCAGTCCACAGATTCTGAACTCATGGGCAAACCTCCTACAACTCCTTAGAACTCCCCTGCAAAGAAAAGGCGAAAAGGGATCTAGGCAGCATTGCACATACAGCCCAAGAGAAATGAGCTCAACAGTGAAAGGTAGAAGACAGGTAAGAACAAGACTCAGGAATTAGGATATTGTTGCCTTTTCTGCACAGCACTCTCTGCTCTTAATCAGGTATTTCTCACTTTCACTCTCCACTAGAATTGCAAGTTACTGCTAGAATTCATATTGGGATAAAGACAGCATGGGAAGTGGGGGTTGGGGCAGCGTTGTTAACCTAATTTAGAGGCTTTGAAAATAAATTACTCTGACATAGAGGAGTAGTTGGCATTTATAGCAAGTCTAGATTTGTATTTTCTAGCAAGTCCAGGTGGAAAATTGTGTAAAATGTAAGACTTCACTGAGCAGCCATATGCCGCATCTGAACTGAGATTTTGTGGGTCAATAAATAACCCAGATCCATAAAGTATGTGGTGGTAATGGGAAATACTATAATTTCTTTTAGCAGATCAGGAAACAGCTGTTTGCTTTTCCCCTTAAGAAAAGAAAAATATTTTGTGTGTTTTTCTTTAAAAAGTCGAATATCAACATATTAGCACAGTTGGAAATACCCAGCATATTATTCTTATCAATCAAATGTCAGAACCACAGACCTTTGACTTTCTGGATCATTGGACTAATGAGGGTACAGAGTGAGTTCGTTTCTCTGAGGTGCATTCTGAATCTTTGCAGGGTCTATCTTCCTAGCAGGAAGTTGAGGTTAAAATGAGTGCATTTGAGGGGAATGGCCATCAGAATCTCCCATGGATAGAAAAGTTTTAACTAATGGTTTTATTTTTCTTTTTATTTTCCTGATGGAGAGCCAATTCTCTCTTTAATTTTCTCTCTGAAACCCCTGCTTTAATCTCAATAATTCTCCTGCCTTATCATCCAGTTTATAGGACACTGTTTGGCTATGGCTCTAATATTTGCGTCTAGGTAGGAATAAGGATTTTGCAGAAAGGAGAGCAAATAAGCTTAATTATAGTTGAGATAATAGTGGCAGTAGTAGGAGTAATTGTAACAAAATAGAGGCATTGCTATACTCTATAGAGTTTTAAATCAAAACTCAGTATTTCTCTTTTTTTTGTATAAATTTAAAGGGTATAAGTGCAATTTTTTTGCATGGATATGTTGCTTTGTGGTGAAGTTTGGGATCTTAGTGTCACTATCATTTGAACAATGTACACTGTACTTATTAAGTAATTGCTCATTCCTCACCCTACTCCCACCCTCTCACTTCTTCCAACTCTCCAGTGTCTATTATTTCTCAATTTTCTAGTCTTTGATTATCTACTAGTTTCTGTGTGACCTGAGGTAAATCATGTCTCCTACATTTAAAAAATAATGTGTGCTTTGTTGGACAGTTCTAATGAAAGCAGGAAGAGTCTCAGAGAGATTTGGTATGACTGGAAGGATGAGAAGGAAATTATTACTGGAGACTGGTGAAATAGCCCTCATTACATGAAAGTTGGAATTCAGCATCATTCACAGTGGCTATGTGGAAAATAGAAGTTATACCTAATTAACTGGGAGATCTAGCTAAAAAGGTTTCTATTTATCTTGACAGTGTGAATGGGTTGTGTTCATTCTTTTGTGTTTTCTGTTTAGTTTTTTATATTTTTAGCTAGAGATGACAATATCTGGATAAAGAAAAAAAAAGCTTTTAAAGGAACTGTTTTGTTTTAAAGCAAAAAAATAGAAAATAAATATAAAACTATTTGTTGTGTTTAGAAAATAAATCTCATTATTATACGTAGATTCTCTAGATTGCCAAAAACTCAGGATTAAGATAACCTAAAGAAAGTGTTGATGAATTCTTTTCTTTCTTTTGTTTTTTGAGACGGAGTCTTTTTCTGTCACCTAGGCTGGAGTGCACTGGCATGATCTTGGCTTACTGCAACCTCCGGCTCCTGAGTTCAAGCGATTCTCCTGCTTCATCCTTCCAAGTAGCTGGGATTACAGGTGCACAACACTATGCCCAGCTAAAATTTATATTTTTAATTGAGAAAGGGTTTCAGCATTTTGGCCAGGCTGATCTCAAACTCCTGACCTCAGGGGATCTGCCTGCCTTGGCCTCCTAAAGTGCTGGGATTACAGGTGTGACAGGGTATAATTTGGCTTTCAGTATCCATGGGCTCCTCATCTTTGGATTCAACCTACCATATATTGAAAATGTTTGAATAAAAAATGCACCAAAAATAACAGTATGACAATAAAATTACAAATAAAAAACAATAACATTACAAATAAAAAATAAAGTATAACTATTATTTACATATCATGTACATATTGTATATTATAAGTAACCTAGAGATGACTGAAAATATACAGGAAGATATGGGTAGGTTATACGCAAATACTACACCACTTTAGAGAAGAGTCTTTAGATTTTGGTATTTGTGGTGCGTCCTAGAACCAGTCTCCATGGATACCAAGGAACAACTGTATTAATAGAATTTTATTCCCAAAAACATGTGACTGGCTGAATTTGGCCTATGGGCTATAGTTTGTCACCCCCAATCTAAAGTCTATAGCTATAAGGTCCTTTATCAAACTTCAGACAGATCCAAAAGTGTGCCATATAGACCCTCTCTACTAGACAGATAGGTTTCTAAGACTTTTGAAACCATTGTTCCACAGCGTAATTTTCAGGTAAGCCATAGAGAGGTCTATCACAAAGAAATCATCGGGTATGGGTTTTGTCCAATAGAGTTAATCTCAACAAGATTTAGAGAAAGACTGCAATTTTCTTGAATATTGTATTGGTGAAAGCATGATCAGCTTGTACTGAAGGGGACATAAAAGTTTCACCATAAAACAAAACAAAATACCACAAAACATTCAGATCCTCAGAACTTCTACTGGGAGGGCATAAGGTGGTAAGGCTGCTTAGCTACAGATGTGGAACGTTTCTTACGTGAATGGAGGGGTGACACAGGGCTGAATCAAAGTCGTAGAGAACTGAGGCAAGACCCACAGAATGAATCCCAAGGAGCAGAACTGGGTTTTAATGAAGGGGCTGGCAATATATCCTAACTGAGTTTCATAATTGTTACGGACCAGTGACAGCTATGTGTTTTACCTTTTATCGCATTTTGAATACTGTCTATTGCAATTCTCCTGTCCTTGGATCACCACTGTATATTAGTTGTGTTGGGGGCAGATACATGTCTCTTTAGTTGGTGAGTCTTTAAAATGAATGGAACTATACCCAATTACTTTACCTGAGGATCTACAGCAGGGAAGCCTCATCCACATATGGATGGTATCTGATTTAAATGATAAGGCTCTTACACTTGGATGGCATAATAAGATGAGAGTTTAGGTAAATTGGAGGAGGGGATAAGTATATTTTGCATTTTGAGGAAAAGAAATAATTTGTGTCCAGAGGGTAGATTCTGGTAAAATATAGATGGACACAAAGTTTTTGGTACTCTTCCCATTGATAGGTAAGAAATCATTTCCCTCCAATTTATACTGACCTGGCCTTAGTAACTTGCCTGACCAAGAGTGTTGAGCAAATAAGGATCTGAGACTTTCAAGACTAGATGATAAGAGAGCTCGCTGCTTCTACCAACAATCTTTCTCAGATTCCTGAAATACCACATAAGAAGTCCTACCAAGCTTAGATCACTTATGCAGAAGGGACTCATAGAGGTGCTCTGGTTGACCAGGTGAAGCCAGTCTTCTCATCACACTGACAAGGCACCAGACATGTGAAGCAGATGTCTTGAATCCTCTGAACCAGACCATTTGTAAACTGGATACAACTGGATATCAAACTGGATGCAAATTATCGTCTATGCAACATATGCAACAGATCCAATAAAACTGTTAAAGTATTTTTGTTTTAAGCTGCTGACTTTTGCAGGACTTTGTTATGCAGCAAAACTGGCAAGAAGATTATTTATAGTCTATTTTCCCACTCATTAGGAATATCTCTATATATCGCCATTTAGATATCCATATGTTCCATTATAGGGTGATGCTCTCAACTGCATTGGGTGAGTTACCTAATATATATTCTATGTTCCATATAATCTTTTTGAATCCTGAAAAGTCTTCATTCCAAAACCCATTTTGCCCTAGGAATTTTAGATAAGGAATTTTAGACATGTATTATTTTCATCATGTTGAACTTTAATTTATCCTATGGAAATGGGTTGCTTTGCAGGGCCGATAAAAAAATCTTAAGAATACCAAAAAATGTATACAGCACCCAGAAGTTTCCCTTATCTCCAGCAAAGACTCTGTTCAACCTGCTGATTGGGAATCCACTCACCTATGGCTTCCAACTCCTGAGGCAACTTTATAACATAGTTTCATCTCATCTATCCAGAACAAGTGCCCTAAGTTTGTTTGTTTGTTTTTTCTCACTGGTAAACCTCTCCAATTCCATCTCCGTGTATCACAGGCCACTTAAGAACCCAGCTCCTAAAGGCATAAAGAGAGTTAATGATTTCAATGATTCCCTATTATAACTCAAAATGATTGATATAGAGTGAGAAATCAAGAAAGTCTGGCATTCCCCCTAAATAAAACATTGAAGCTCTCTACAGCTTTTAATCAAATCAATATAATTTTCTAGGGTCAATTGTTGAAGTCATCTTGGGATTTCACTTCTGGCTCTACTTTAACTTTTCCTCCCACTATAACATCTCTGTTTTTCTCGCAAACACAGAAGTTTATTATCTAATAAAAACAATACAATAAAAAGTCCATAAAATAAATACACTAATAAGAGAAATAAAAACAAATACATTTTCTTATATATTATAATTGTGTTTGATTTGAATGGATCTTGGAAAAAACAAAAATTATGAAATTAGATACACAATTTTAACCTTATACCAATTCATAATAATGATTTCAAAAATTAAGTATTAGAAAGGGCCATAATTTTCCAACACTTCTTAATAATATTCATGGTTTATTCATAAAGGAGATTATTTTTATAAACTAAATTAAAAAATTAACAATTTTCCCAAAGGTTTCCATTAATTTGTGTATCTCAGTTCTCTTTTAAAGCAGCTATTGTATTAGAGTCCAAATTGCTAAAGGACCACTTATCTAACCCTCAGAGCTCAGTAGACGAATCTGCACTTTGGACATTTATGAACATGACTTTCCTTGGCTCTCTAAAAACTGTCTCTTATTTATTAAACTGGTCTTAAGATTCAGAGACTTCCAACTGCCTCAAATTTTATTGTGATTAAATTCATCCTGATTATATTTGTTGCCTCTGTGTGACATCTACAGAATACAGCTGATGAAGTTTTGGATTAAAGCATTCACTATAGTTCACTGTTTTTTGGCAGACCATGGTTTCTTAGGGAATATTCAGATTAAGTGAAAGTTCTAGACAGAGATATCAGATATATTTTTCTGAATTGTCTGCTCACTTTTACTACCCTTAACTTCTTGGGCCACAGTAAACAAAATCAATTTTTCTTATAAAAGACAACTCTTTGCTGACTTAAGACAGCTTCCATAAATACCCTCTGAGTCACTTAGGACATTTTCCCTCTTTTGAATACGTTTCAATATGGCTGTCATTACAAGAGTAGGGCTTATCCCTAAGAATTACCATCCACTAAAGGAAGCTTCCTCACCCAAAATGCACACTCTTTTCTCAAGAGAGCCTCCTCCCATGACTGCAGATGTAGGCATAGGGGCCACTCGCTGGTCTAAATGCAGAGCATCTCTGCAGGGTGATCTCAGCTCTAGGGTGCCACAGGGCACGAGCTGAGGTTCTGCTGAAAGTGCATCATGACGCACCTTCTCTCTCTGCTCATTTCTGCTCCCTTCACTTCTATACAGATATAGATCTAGGGAGCATACCCCAATAAACAGCCTGCTTGCAAATCTCCATCTTTGTCCCTGGGGAACACAACCTAAAACCCTTCATCCTGTTCTGTCATAGCAAGGTTCACAGCCCCTAGAAACTTGGTTTCTGACACTGATGGTGGACGTCATTCTCCTCCCATCACTGCACCTGTACTTAGTCAAATGATGCAGTCACTCCTACAGCTGAAGACATGGAAATAAAAATACAGGTGACTATAAGTGGAACTTTATATACCACCAAAGAGTGTGGGGTCAGGTTGAGAGCACAAAAATATGGCATGTTTCCAGAATGTTCTAGAGATTCAGAGAGTCCCTTGAGGCCAATGGCTTTGGTACTGATATTCATTATAATCCATTTAAAAGTGGATGGTCCATCCATGTGCAAAAGAGGCCACCCTTCACGGTGGAAGGTTTTAGAATCACCTGAGGTGTTTCAAACAAATTTAGCAGTACTTTAAACCAATCAAGCTCACACTCCTCTCTCTCTCTCTCACACACACACATGCACAGGTACATATGTAAACACGGCACATAGACACGTAGCCCTATACCTTTGTAAGTGTTGTTCCTTTCTGCCTCTCCTCTTTTTCCTAACATTCTTTACCATACTAATGAGTACTTAGTTCTTCTGATCCAATTTTGTACTTTTCTTTCTATGGAACTTTTCTTGATACTCCAAGACGGGATTGGATTTTTTTGTCTTAGCGCTCCCATAGAGCCCCAGATTTATATTTCACTGGGACTAATCATAGCACACAAAAACCTCAACAATAACAAACACTAACCTAGCATTTATTGTGTGTCAAATACTGCTCTGATGATTTTACATGTGTCACCTCAAAGGTCCATCACCTGTTTATTAGCTTCATCTTTTAAGTGTGAAAAATGAGGCACAGAGCTACAGTGAATTACTACAGAAATTTACAGAATATTTACCTACAGCCAGGCATCGCTTGCTACCTAACAGCAGGAATATGATCAGAAAAATGTGCCTTTAGACAATTTTTAATTGCGTGAAAATCACAGGATGTACTTACATACATCTATCTTGTATAACCTATTGCCTATATGATATAAACCTGTATTGCATGTTACTGTACTAAATAGTGTGCTAATACAACTGTAATACAATGGTAGATATTTGTGTATCTAAACATAGCTAAACATAGAAAAGGTACAATGAAAATACACTATAAAAGATAAAAATGGTATACCTGGATAGGGCACTTACCATGAATGGGGCTTACAGAACTGGAAGTTGCTCTGGGTGAGTCAGGAGTGGTGCGTGAACGTGAAGTCCTAGGGCACTGCTATAGACTACTGCAGACTTTATACACACTGAACACTTAGGCTACACTAAATTTATTTTTAAAACTATTTCCTCAATAATAAATTAACCTTAGCTACTGTAACTGTTTTTACTTCATAAACTTTTTTTTATCTTTTCAACTCTTTTGTAATAACATTTCACTCAAAACACAAACACATTGTACAGCTGAACAAAAATATTTTCTTTCTTTACATACTAACTATATAAGCTTTTTATTTTTTTACAATATATATATTTACTAAAAATATATATTCGATTCATAAAATCTAAGACACACATACTGTGTAGGGTCAAGATCATACATATCACTCTCTTCCACCTCCACATCTTGTTCCACTGGAATGCCTTCAGGGGCAATAACATGCATGCAGCTGTTATTGCCTGTTAGTATTGGTACTTAGTTATTCAGATCCAATTTTGTACATTTCTTTCTCTGTAAAACAGCCTCAGGCAGGTCCTCCAGGAGAAGGTATGATAACAATACCTTTAGTACAATACTGTGCTAAATACAACTATAACACAATAGTAGATGTTTAGTACAGTACTAAATATGATAACAGTACTTCTGCTGAAGGATCTGCCCAAGGCTGTTTTACAGTTAACTTCTTAAAATAAGTAGGAGTACACTCTAAATAACAAATAAATTGTAGTATAGTAAATACATAAATCAGTAACATAGTTGTATATCATCATTACTAAGTATTGTGTACTATATACAATTTTATATACTGAATTTTATGTGACTGGCAGTGCAAATTTATTTGCACCTGTATCACCACAAACATATGAGTAATGCATTGTGTTAGACGCTAAGGTAGCCACAGTGTCACTAGGTGATAGGAATCTTTCAACCCCATTATAATTTTATGGGACCACTGTCCTTTATGTGGTCTGTCACTGACTGAAAGGTCATTACATGGTGCACAATTGTATTGACTTGTGGGTTTCATCTGATTAATTCCCAGCAGGCAAGATATCTGCCTTACTCACTACAACAATCCCTGTTCCTAGTACAGGAACTGGAATGGTATAAAAAAAGAGAAACTTGAATGAAAGTTTTAGACAATAGTGGGATTTATTATGCTGGTTCCAACTCTACCTGCCTGCTTTCCCAGGCAATGGATGACAGATTCCCTGGAGGCTCACTATGGCACCCCTGCTGATGAGAGGGCTCTGCCATTGCCCTGGGAACTGCAGAATGTTTTTTTGTGTGTGTTAGTGGATGGGATATGATCAAACTGATCTTCCCCCTACCATGGGCACACAGCAGAAAGTTACCAATGAGTTTTAGAAAAGTTGTCCTGTAGAATTATGTCAGGGATACTACTAACAGGCACCTATCATGTATAGGTTAATGATGCACAGACAAAACCTCTTTGAATCCTCAACATAGGTTTTTGAGGTACACAGCATTAATAGTATGCATATTTTGCAAATAGGGAAAGCAAAACTCAAAGTAGTAAGATATCCAGTCAAATTGACAGCTCTAGGAAGTGACAGGTTTCTGTGAATCCTTGGAATGTTTTCTTCATATATTGTATGAGTTTCCTATGGCCTCTATGGCAAGCTATCACAAATTTAATGATTAAAGCAATGCAAGTTTATTATCTCACCATTCTTGTGGTCAGGAGTCTAGAATCTGTTCCATTGGGCAAAGGTCAAAGTAGTTGGCAAGTTTTATAGCCTCAATCCTTTCTTCTGTCTTTTGAGACCTCCTTCATATCTTTATTGTATGTGTAAGTCATAAAAATAAAAGATAGGTGCTTGGTTTTAACACGTGGGTTGTTTTATCATGAGATTAACCATAGATGCACCTTTCTTTTTTGTGTCTTCAGAATGAGTTTCATAGCCACTAAAGCGTACAACATATTGGAATAAATGCATTCCCTGTACTCACAGAGGTGAATGGATTGTCCCAATGTCACATTCAGTGACAGGAAACCAACTGCAATGTGATTGGTTGGTATCCCAGCACATTTTTATTTTTCACTTGTACTTTAAAATCCAAATGGATCACCTTAGCCGTTTCTTGATTAATTACAAAAAAAGCACAGTACTCAACAAAACAAAAAAGAACATACGACAGGTATAAAGTTTTTTTTTTTTTTTTTAATCGACAGGTCCTCCTGTAGAATGAAAGTTCTTAAATGAAGGGAGTTTGTTTCAATTATTCCACATTCCCAGCACCTAGTACAGGTTCTGGAACATTGGGATTATTCCATTAATATTTACTAAGAGAATAAACATTCTCTGAGTTCACAGAGCCTAACTGCTTCAAGAAAACACAGTATAGACATGTCAAAAGTCTTAAGCATTTACTCAAATGGAAATGCAAATAAATCAGCAGTTGGATGTAGCTATCACAGAATAAAGCCTATTTTGTGTTCTAACAACAGAAAAAGCATGGGTCTCAAAGTGAGATGATCATTTCACTCTACAGTGCATTGTTTATAGCACAATAGGCATCTGGTGTTAGAGAGTCAATAAATACCTGTTGAGCATTTACTGCACGCAGGAGTACATTCTAAGTCCCAGAAATACAAAGGTAAACAATAGATAATAATCCAAGACCTCATAGTGTGTTACGTTAGTGAGAGTTTAAACTTTTATGTCAGAAAATAAGTTGCACTAGAATTGCAAGTTACTGCTAGAATTCATATTGGGATAAAAACAGCATGGGAAGTGGGGGTTGGGGCAGCATTGTTAACCTGATTTAGAGGATCTTGGTAGCCTAACAGTTTTACAAATGTTTGCAAATAAATTACTCTGACATAGAGGAGTAGTTGGCATTTATATCAAGTCTAGATTTGTATTTTCTAGCAAGTCCAGGTGGAAAATTGTGTAAAATATAAGACTTCATTGAGCAGCCATATGCCGCATCTGAACTGAGATTTTGTGGGTCAATAAGTTGCATAAAATAAAACTGTTTCTATAATTGACAAATGTATTTTCATTGAAAAGATTCAAATAAAACCAAATTATCAATACTATTTACTGATCTATCCCTTTTAAAAGATAACCTCTCTTCATGGTTTGATATGTAAGTAATTAGTTATTTAATTGAAAGTGTACACATTACTATGGAGAAGAAATGCCAGGTGATTTGAACACCCAACAGTAATATTTTACCTAAATCATGAGGTTGTATTTGAAGTCATGGGTGGAGTTAGCTGGGAGAAAAACAGTGAAGACCATTACAGGTAGAGGATAGAATACTGAGACATTTTTCATATACTAAGAAAAAATAATGTCCTGAGACATCATTAAAAAATTGTTAGATGGTATCAGAAAGACAACAGTAGATATTAGATTAAGGTGAGATTGAAAAGAAGATATTTCAGGTCCTGTAGGGATATCATGGCTAAAATTTATTCTTCGAGGTCCAAATATTGCTGGACTTTGGTAAAGTAGGGCATATTCATATAAAGGCATAAGGGTATATGAAGGACATACAAGAAATCATGTCACATAATGAAGAGGTAAAGACTCTGAGTATGTTCAATCTGAATAAAACGATTATAAATTTATAATCAATTTCAAATTTTGCATTTCTTTAGCTACTTGAGGTTGAGCTTTCTTTCTTATACTTTTATGCAGTTTACATTTATTTCAGTGCTTTTTTTATTCACATCCTTTCCCATTTTTATCTTGACTTCTTTACCTTCTTCGTATCAATGTAGCAAGTAATTATTATTAGAAGTGTTACTTTTTTTTTAATTTGATGTGAGGGAAATATTTTCTGTAATCTAACATTTCTGTTTTTACTTTATATTAAAGGATTTTTGCTGTGCATTATTAAATGTGGGATGAAGGTTTTTAATCAAATGTATCAGTTTTTTTTCCTTATGACTTTTGGGTGTCTTGTCTTGTATTGGAAGACACATATATGTTTCTAAATTTTCTTCTATCTTTTCTCCTATATTCTACATCAAGGGGGTGAGTCTTAACTGGAAGAAAAAGTGTAAGAGAGACCGACCATCTGTTACTGACCCCAGAGCTTCCATCCTACCCCAAGGAAAATAAAGTCTAACATCTGTTCTAGTCCCTCAATGTTCAAGTAGAATCTTCTTCTCAGATGAAAATTTCAGTCTTAGCCGGTCTTTTGTCCTTAACGTTATATTATTACAAGAGTGTTTTGAGAAGAAAGCTTAAAAAAGTGCTTACTGATGATCTATAAACATGCATTTTTATCTTTGGAATATAGCTAACGGTGCACTAAGAGGTATCATATGCGATCAACTGCACTGAATATTGATGCCTTTTGTTTAAAGGGAGGGTCTATGTAATTTTTAGTTTCTTAAATTTTTACCAGAGACATTTGAACTTTTTCTACCATTCATGACACGTATTTCATAAATTGGTTTAAGAGGAAAATTATTGGGAAAAAAACACCAAAAAATGTTGTTAATTACTCCTTTCATTTGTTAAGAATAATGTCAGTTTCTTCTAAGAATTTCATAACTTGATACTCCATTGCTGGAGATAAATCTGATTCCTTAAAATGAATTGTTTTTCATTCTTCAAACAGAATTTCTTAGGCCTATGTCTGGAATTTTAATAAAATATCTTACTGTTGCTTTATTTTTGTGTCTATATGAGATGTTAATTTAATGGAGCAGTATCATCATAAATATATAAAGACAAGTAAACCACTGGTGTATTATTTATTTACTTACTGTGGTAAGAACACATAATATGAATTCTACCCTACTAATAATTTTTAAAATTTTTAACTGATATGTAATTATACATATTTATGTGATATAATTTAATAATTTGATACTTGTATATGTTGTACAATAATCAAACCAGGGTAGTTAGTATATCCATTGCCTCATGCATTTATCTCTTCTTTGTGGTGAGAGCACTCAAAAGCCTCTCTTCTCAACATTTAGTAATATATAATACCTTACTGTTAAGCATAGTCACTGTATTGTGACATATAGCACCAAACCTTATTCCTTCTACCTTATTGTAACTTTGGACTTGTTGACCCAACTCTTCCTATCCTCCTGTTTTCCCCTTCTTTATCCAGTCTCTGGTGATGACTGTTATATACTCTCTATATCCATTATATCACTTTTCTTTATTTTCTAACTTCCGCATATGATGTTTATTTTTCTGTGTTTGGCCTATTTCACATAACTTTGTGACTTCCAGGTTCATCCATGTTGTCAAATATGACAGGATTTCATACTTTTTATGGCTAAATAGTATTCCATTGTATATGTGTGCATCTAAATAAACACATATACTACATTTTATTTAGCCATTCATTATTGGGCACTTAGGTTGAGTCTCTATTTTGGCTGTTGTAAACGGTGCTGAAATAAATATAGGGAGGTAGATATGTTTTTGACAAACTTCATTTCCTTTAGATATATACCCATTAGTGGGGATTGCTGGATCTTGTTCTATTTTTAATTTTTTGAGAAACCTCTATATTGTCTATACTAATTTTCAAATTCACCAACAGTACACAAATGTTCTCTTTTCTCCGTCTTCACCAAGACTTGCTTTCTTGAGTATTTTTTGATAATAGCAGTTCTAGTTTAAGTGAAGTATGTCATTAAGATTGTGATTTGCATTTCTATGACAATTAGTGATGCTGAGTGTGTTTTTCATATACCTGCTAGCTATTTGTATGTCTTCTTTTCAGAAATGTCTATTAAGCTATTTTGCCCATTTTAAATCAGATTTTTTTTTTTGCTGTTGAGTTGTTTAATTTTTTAAATATATTCTAGATATTAACTCCTTTGTTAGATGTATTGTTTGTAAACATTTTCCCCTCTTATACAGATTGTCTCTTTCTTCTGGTAGTAATGTCCTTTACCATGAAAAAGTTCTCTAGTCGGATGAAATCCTATTTGACTATTTTTTGTCTTGTTGCTTTTGCTTTTGAGGTCCTTATATTTTTTAAAAAAAATTCTAGTCCAGATCAATATTGTGAAGTGGTTTGCCCATGTTTTCTTCTAGTAGTTTCATAGTTTTGGAATCTACATTTAAGTCTTCATTTTGATGTGATTTTTTAATATGGTGAGAGACGGGTATCTAATTTTATACTTCTGCATGTAGATATTCAATTTTCCTGGCACCATTTATTGAAGAAACTGTCTTTCCTTGATATGTATCCTTAGTACCTTTGTCATTTACAGTGTAGTATTATTACCATGTAAGCATGCTGTACAACATGGTTACAAGGTAACAATACTCTAGGGCTTTTTAATCTTGCTTACCTGGAATGTTATACCTATAAAATAGTAACTTCTCAATCCCTTGCAACCCCTGCCTCATGCGCCTCTTAGCTCCTGGCAACCACCATTCTATTTTCAGCTTCCATAAATTTGACTAGTTTGGATGCCTCGTATATGTGGAATCATGCAGTATTTGTTCTTCTATGACTGGCTCATTTGATTTAGCATAACGTCCTAAACTTTCATCCTTATTGGCAAAAATAGAAAGATTTTCTGGAAGACTTTTAAGTAAAGACTATCCAATGTAAATTCTGTCATAAAGTAGAGAAAAAGACCCAAAGATCACTGCTTTCTCTCACTGGCATAGAAAGACAAGATATTTCTACACTATCTGTGGCCTTATGATTTGTCAGCTCAGTAACTAACCAGAAGAAGACAGAGACCAATGAAAAATTACTACCTCTCTGAAGCTCAGATTTCACATCTGAAAAAAAAAAAAGGAAACGGTAAGGAAACATCTCCAGATACTTCTTAGTTTTGACCTTTGCATCTTATCAGCTGCTATGAGACATTAAACCAAACAAACAACAAAACTAAAAATGATCACAGAAGGAAAGTAGTGTTTCTGTTTGACCTTTGGTCATCCCCTCAGCATCTTGACCTGACCTTCACCAGCAGCTGAAAATGCCATTTTTTCATGGCTTATTTGGGATCAAGTAAATATTAACTATGAAAATACTTTGTAAATAGAAAAGGTTCTTAGTTTTTTATTGAAAGTAAGAACAAACAACATTGGCTAAATGAAGTTTAAACAGAAGACAAACATACACTGAAACAAACAAGAGCAAGGGTGTGTAAAACAAAATAAAATTATTGGCAGGCTCCTGAAAATTTTTAAAACTATTGGAGGAATTACATAACCTTGCGAAGGCTATTAGAAGCAAGCCTTTCTGTAGTACACGGTTGCTAACATGATACAGCAACAAGATAAGTGATACAATTAAAATTCCATATTCTAAGGAGACAGAATCTGATTGGCCTAACTTGGATCAGGTGTCCTCCCTGGATCTGTCAGATTTGGCAATTCTAGTGACATAGTAACCTGTCACTAGCACTGGTGGTCTGGATTTGCAAAAAGGCCCCAGTGTCCACAACAAGGTAAAGTGCAGTGGGACAGCAGCTCTGCCTGATACACATGGTAACATTTATTGTTTCTCAGCAAAAACAATTCTGGAAATATATGTATATATGCACACATAATATATATATAACATATATTATATATAATTATATATAATATAAATATATATATGCAAAAAAATTGAGTAGCTCAATACATGAGAAAAAAAAAAAGAAAGGTCTTGGACATTTCTGCTCTAGTTAGATTACTCTGTTGAATCCCCAAGATGGCCTTAGCTTCATGGTTTATGTGTAAATATCTCATAAAGACTAGAGAAAATCTATTATAGCATCATAAATAGTCCTTGAGAACAAACAGTATGATAAGCATTGGAGGTGATATACATGTAAAAAACAACAACACACTATCCTCTTAGAAATTAACCTTTCATGAAAATTTAAAATCTTGAAATTTAAAATCTAATGGAAAGACAATGGAAATCCACTGCAAAAATCAAAGGCCATGGAGTTGAGATTCTGGTTTATTATCTATGCCTATATGTCCATATATATAGATATATATATCTATGCATATATGTATATATATAGTGAGAGACATAGATATATAATACGTACCTATGCCTATATATATAAAATATAGGCAGAATATAATAAAGTTTTCCAAAAATCTCACTAAAATATTAATCGGGGCACAGAAACATTAATGAGCTAATGCTAACAACAAATACCTGACTTAAAAGACTAATTATATGGAGGATCTAAAGAAGTTTCACCTTATCTCATGGCAGATGGAATTTTAGTGGTGTACCTGAGCAGCAGTACTGCAAAGGAAATAAGCCTGTGCTCCTGGAATTAGAATCCTGGGACCTGTCCACTCTGTCCGCTTTTTTGCTCCAATGCAAACTCTGCAGCATCCAGAAAAATAAGAAGCTGTTAGGTTTAACAAGTGAATTTTATTGTTTCGGAAAAATTATGAAGCTGGGAGTCAATGGATAAATGACCTCAGTCTCTTCAAACTTTGCTGGAAAAGCTTGAATGTTTCTCATAGAGACCCTTGCGGTTTTGAATCCAAGTTGTTTAGAATGGTAAGCACATCAATGTACTCTGTCTCTTCTCTTATTTCACTTTCCCACTCCCTATCTGGAATCATAACTCAAATAAACTACCTGCTTCCAAGTTCTTGTATCAGGGTCTGGCCTAAGACACACAGACAGATGGGATAATTGTCTGTAAAATGAGGAGAAGAGCCAAGTTCCTATAATATAGTTCTAGATAACATGCAATAGGTAGTTTTTAAGATGAGGTAAGTACTATTTGAAAGCTTTCTAAGAAATGCAATTTTTATGTCCTTGGGCCTCAGAATGCCATTTATGAGGACAAAATGTTACTCACACTAGAATTGGTATACTGAATTGCATAAAGAAAGATCTGAGTATTAGCTGATTAGAGACCTAGATCAGGACCCATCCCAGAGTAATCATATCATTCAGACATATGAACACATAAATAAAAGAATGAAAAGTAGAATGAGATGGATTTTTTTTTACTTGAAACAAATGGACTTTTTGATACTGAGTTTTTTGGATGGGTGGTGCATAATATCACTGATTAGGATTGATGAATGTAGTTTTTTTAATTGATGACAGTTATGTGTCTATACATATACTTACTTTTCACACACAAAAAAATCTACTCATAGTAATACATTTTTTTAAAATACAGTAAAAGCCAGGAAATGGCAAGAGGCAGATGTTCCAAACTCTTGGGACCAAGAGTCACAGGAATAAGAAATTCCTGGATCAACACTGCAATAAATGAAAATCTACATGATGCCACATGCTAGGGAGACATTAACTACCCCTTACATCTGTTGGATATCAAAGCAATTGATCATTACACAGTTGTCTAGAGGGATTTCAACTATGAAAAATATTCTTCAATGAACAAGTGTTTGTAGAAGTGACTTTTTTTTTTTTTTTTTTTTTTTACTGGTTGTTCCTTTCTATTTGTAGTGCTTCATTCAGAAGCTCTTGTAAAGCAGGCCTGGTGGTGATGAAATCTCTGAGTTCTTGCTTGTTCTCAAAAAATTTTATTTTTCCTTCACTTATGAAGCTTAGTCATATCCTTTTTGTTTTTTTCTATTAAAAAATTAGTAAATAGTAGTCAAGTAACATTTTTAAAAGATTATTTAAAAACATGGCATTCTCCTTTGCTTTAAATTCCAAGCTGCTCTGAAGTACAGTATTTGCTTTCTATCAAGCTGAATATGTCTAATTTATTTGTTGTTATCACTGCCATTGAAGCTCAATATCTTGGATCTTCCTGAAACAAAAGATTATAGTGGTGTAAATAACTTGTTTCTGCTGTCTGACATACATAAAATCAGATTTACCATTAACAGATATGCAACTCCTTGGCAAGCTGCAATGGGAATGAAAAAGAAGAATCACAAAATAACTCAGGGAAGTTAAGTGGAGGTTAAATGAGCTGCTCTTTGCAGTGTCTAGTAACCTGAATCTGTGTGTAAACTACGACATGATTCATGACATTAATGGATATACAGTGGTCAGCCAATGTTCCACAGTGCTCAGTTATGTTGATCAAAAGAATAATTTATTTTTGAGTTTCTCTATGCACATTGAAAATTGATCTTAGAGTTTTAAAGAGAAAAGCAAATAAAAAACATCAAGTCTTTCCTTTCTCTCAGGAAGCCTATTTCACAGTAAAGAAAAAAATGCTTTCAACTTAGTTAAGCTTCATTATACTTTCAGCATACAGGTTAGCTTACTTTTGAAAGCAGGCTAATGCATTCTACTGTTTGTGATTGAATACAGAAACTCTCAATTTCCCAGCCATATTTCTCCTTGCTTCTTTTAGATTAGGATGAATCTAACCTTCCGAAACATCTATAGTTTCTGCAGTGTTCCCAACTAATCATGCAGAAGCCTTACTCCAAAAGATAAAAAATATAAAAATAAACAAATAAATATCTGGAGTCATTCCCTCTGTCCTTATTTCACAGTCTGCCTTTCCTAGAATGAGCTATAGTGTTTTTCTTCAGTTATGGAAATTTCTTCAAGAGTTTATCTTTTCTTTCACTCAAGTACTGTAGTCTCATTCTAAAATCTAAATTGAGCCTAAAATGCTGCTGCAGATCCCAGCAAGTAATTCTACTTTTTACTTCAATGCATAGAATTTATTCTGAAATATAAGTAATAAAACTTTTCTTCCTATCGAACTTCTTGCATTTATAATAAACTCTGTTCATAAAGTTAATGGTCAGAAAGCCTAGTTTTCTCTGCTCCAACTAAAAATTATTAAAAACAACAAACAAGCAACCAAACTCCTAATAGAGTTTAGTGGATATTCCAACTTAATCTTATTAACAATAAAAATGTTAACTCTTTTCAATTACTTTAGACCAGACATCCTAGAAGAATTTGTGATATCTATGTAAAGTTCACATAAAATGTTGATTGGGTATTTATGTATAAATGTCTTGCATTTAAGGGAGAAATCTGAGCTGAAAATAGATAGTTTTCTGCTTACATAATATTTTGAAAACCATGAGACTAGAAAGTGTAATCAATGAGTGAATACAGACTGAAAGTGAGTACAAGACAAAAGCTTCAGAATATCTGATCAATGAGGATTTATCATAGCCTTATCAGTAGATACATAATTGTTTGATTGCCTAATCACTTTGTATTAAATATCAAATATTTAAGGTAGTATGCTATAACATAACTAATTTCTCCTAAAAATAAATTATGTATTAGTTTGCCAAAGAGAAAATGACTCAAAAGAAAATATAAAGGTGATTATGAGATGGAGAATATTTTGTGGAATGAACAAGTGAGCTCAATTCATTTGAACACTTTGTAATTGTTTCTAGTGATCTCTATGTTGGCATTTAACATTATATACAACTAATTAGTATGTCTTCCTCTGTATACATTACTTATATGATGTCCATGGCTATACTCCTACCAAACACACCCTTCTTCTGCCGTTTTCCTCCTCATATCTTTTCCTCAATCTCTTAAACTTTGAGTATCCAAACTGCAGTCTTTGGATTTCTATACTCATTCGGCACTTTTGGTCACCTTTTCAAGTCTTATGGCTTTATATATTGCATCTAAGCTCAAAACTCCCCAATTTAGATTTTCAGCCCACATGTTTTCCCTAAGTACCACACTTACATAGCTAAATACCTACTCACATATTTACTTGATCTTTAGAAATTTCAACAGTATCATCTAAACTCCCAGACAGATAGGTAACTGTCTCAGTTGATAGTAATTTTGTTTTTCAACCTAGTCAAAACAAATGTATTTTAATGACCCTCCATGATTGCTTTTCTCTTATATGCCACATTCTTCTGCCAGAAAAATTCCTTTGTTCCCTTCAAAATAATGTCTGAATCTTGATAGTTTTCATCATCTTTACTGCTGCAATCCTGTCCCAAATTGTAGCCATTTCTAACCAAGTTTATAGTGCTACTCTCAAGACTAGATCCACAAATTTGTCTTTCTGTCCTTTCTTTTTACTCCCCTTCTCTACCCCCCCAAAAACAGCGATATTCTCAATCTAGCAGCTAGAGCAATCCTTTCAAAATATAACTGACTTCTCTGCTCAAATGTTACCACTTAAATTAGGATAACCATTTATTTAAATATGAAAGTAGTGCTCTCAAGCTTTCTGATTTTTTTTACCCCAAAATAGTTTTTCTATAGCAATTATTTTCTAAAATAACATATACTATATTTGTATATTGCCTATACTATTTATTGTGTCTCTGCTCAATAACATTTAAGCTCTAAATATACAGGTATTTTTTTTTTAATTTACTTGTCATATAATAAATACTTATTCACTCTTTGTTGAATGAATAAATGAATTAACCACGCAATTCACTTTTTTTTTAAGACGGAGTCTCCGTTTGTCGCCCAGGGTGGGGTGCAGTAGGGGGATCTCGGTTTACTGCAACCTGAGCCTCCCTGGTTCAGGGGATTCTCTGCCTCAGCCTCCTGATTCACTGGGAGTACAGGCACACGCCACCATGCGCTAATGTTTTGTATTTTTAGTAGAGACGGGGTTTCTCGTGTTAGCTATGATGGTCTCAATCTCCTGACCTAGTGATCCGCCCACCTTGGCCTCCCAAAGTGCCGGGATTACAAGCGTGGCCACGACTCCCAGCTGGCAATTCACATTTTTAAAGTGAAAATTTTTCATCTTTAAAAATTTTATTTTATTTTTATTTCGGGAGTCCTTCATCTGCCAACCATTAGTCTGATATTTTATCAAAGTAATCTACATTGGCCATCTGCTACTGAATAGGCAAGGAAGTGGGCATTTTAACACAAAATATTTGGTCAAACTAGTTCTCGGGAAATAATAACAATGGTTCACAAAACTACTACTCTAATAATGATACTTTGTAGGGGATGATGAGAAACGTTTCCGGCTGAAGTTATACAGAACAATATGTAACTTTTGAAATTATTGTCAAGTGAATATTTCTCTAAAGGGCTGGGTGAATTAAGCATTAGAGTAAATGTATTTAATGCTCTTTAGTAGTGACATTAAAGGGTAAACACAATTCTCAGATAATTATATGATGTGGTATATTCAATCAATGGTATTATTTACATATTTTTACTTATTTATTTTTTGAAAATTAAAAATATATAGCTCTGTTGCCCAGACTGGAGGGCAATGACACCATCCTAGCTCACTGTAACCTCTGCATCCCATATTCAAGTGGTTATCCTGCCTCAGCTTCCCAAGTAGCTGGGATTACAGGCATGTGCCACCATGCCTGGGTAATTTTTATGTTTTTAGTAGAGACGGAGTTTTGCCAAGTTGCCCAGGCTAGTCTCAAACTCCTTGCCTCAAGTGATCTGCCTACCTTGGCTTCCCAAAGTGCTTCCCAAGTTTGAGCCACCATACCTGACCAATGATATTAGTTATTACCATATATATACATATATATACACACATATATATATACATATATATACACATATATATACATATATATATACACACATATACATATATATACGTATATACACACATATATACATATATATACATATATATATACACACACACATAGTTTAACTGTTGTCATTGAATAGTAAGGAAAAATAAGCTTGTATGGTGATATGAATTTAATTAATTTCAGAAACATAGTAATTAATGTATGCAAAATTGTGGCTACGTACATTTCACAAAAGCAGTGTTATTAATAAATCTAGTTTTATAAAATACAAAATTACATGAAGTTTTCTAATATAGCATGGAACTTTATCACTTTAAAAGATGAATTAACTCTATAATCTTTTCTTTTCTTTTCTTTTTTGTCTTTTGAGACCCTGTCTCGCTCTGTTGCACAGGCTGGGGTGCAGTGGCGCAATCTTGGCTCACTACAACTGCCCCCTCCCCAGGTTCAAGCAATTCTCCTGCTTTAGCCTCCTGAGTAGCTGGGATTACAGGCACCCACTACTGCACCTGGCTAATTTTTGTATTTTTAGTAGAGACGGGGGTTTCACCATGTTGGCCATGGTTGGGCAGGCTGGTCTCAAACTCCTGACCTCAAGTAATCTACCCACCTTGGCCTCCCGAAGTGCTAGGATTACAAGCATGAGTCACTGCACATGGCCTACAATATTTTCATTAAACAAAAATACAATTCCAAGCACTGCCCCAGCCCAACCGTCTGAATGGACCCCTCCTCTCAGCATAGAGCATTCCAAAATTAACCTGTAGAACCTAGTTCAGGCCATGATGGGAAGAGAGAGTCAGACATGCCACATTATAACATTAGACCTTCCACCTTTTTGGAATTCAGAAAAAGGTGATCAGCATTAGCATCAACACAGGCCTTAAGACTTATAAAACAGACCCATTAAGTCTAATAAATATTTACAATCTATTCTCTCTGAAGCATGCTACCTGGACGCATCATTTGCATGATAAAACCTTGGTCTCCACAAGTTCTTATTGTAACCCTGACATTCCTTTCTACTGATTCTAGGTCTTTAGACAAGAACTTCACTCTTTCAACCAATTGTCAATCAGTAAATCTGTGAATCTACCTATTACCTGGAAGTCCCTCCCACCTCCCCACCCCCTACCCAACCAACCCCCAACTTCCAGTTGTCCTGCTTTTCCTGCTGAACCAATGTACATCTCACATGTATTGATTGATGTCTTATATCTCCCTGAAATGTATAAAACCAGGTTATAGCCTGAATACCTTTGGCATATATTCTCAGGATTTTCTGAGAGCTGTGTTATAGGCCATTGGTCACTCATATTTAATTCAGAATAAATCTCTTCAAATGTTTTACAGAGTTTGACTCTTTCCAACAATTATGATATTAATCATGAAAAGACACTAAAGATTTGACTGATATTACTGTTTTCTTGTTTAAAACATGATTCTCTGATAACAAGTGAATTTTTCAAAATTATTTAAATATTATATATGAATTTAATTTTATTCAAATTTATTTAGTGTGGCTATTAAAACAAAATTTTAATGCATAAACTTACAAAATATATTAAGTCCTATTTATGACTTATTTTGCATGATTTATATTTGACTTGCAAAAAATGTTATCGTCAAAATGACTATTATAAAATGAAACTGAAATATGTATTCAATTATAAGTTATAAATTTGTGATAGTCATATTATCCTATCTACATGCAATAAATTAAGGTTGTTAATAAACATTAAAAACACAGGAAATTTATCTAAATTAAAATAATTTGAGTAATTTTATTGTTAAATAGTTGTAATACTAATCAACTATTTAACAATAAAAATGCTGATGTTGATAGTTATTTGTTTATGCAAATAAATGTTGATCCTGTTATTTGAAACATTTTGCTACTTTTATTTTATTTATTTTTATTTTTAAAATCACATGAATGTAAGGGGTACATGCGCAGCTTGTTACTTAGGTATAGTGTATAGTGGTGAAGTCTAGGTTTTTAGTATAACCATCACCTGAATAATTTATTGTACCCATTAGATAATTTCTCTTTTCTCATCCATCCTCCTTTACCCCACAACCTTAGTAGTCTACAATGCCTATTATTCAACACTCTATATCCACGTGTGCCCATTATTTGGCTCCTGCTTACAAGTGAGGACATGTGGTATTTGACTTCCTGTTTCTGTATTATTTCACTCAAAACAATGGCCTCTCACTATTGGATATCTGCCCAAAGGAAATGAAATTATTGTGTAGAAATGGTACTTTTAAAAGCATAGTACATACTTGCCTCTATGATAAAAACAATAAGTATATTTAAATTAAAATAATCAGAATTGTCCATATAATACATGAAAGTGTTCTTTAGATAATTCACTTTACTTCTGCATTTTAAAAGTTGTTTGAGATATAACTCTACCCTGAAGCATCTAATAAAATAGTAAATGCAAATGCACAAACAACAGCTAGACATGATCAGCAACAAGAGCAACTCTATAAATAAAACCCTATAATTGAGGTCTGAAGAAAATGTGATAGGAAAAATTTATAGACAAGAGAAGCATTTTCAAGTTGACAATTGATCATTTCAAAGACTTTATAATGTCTTAATTTTATATGCCAAAGCTACCATTAAATTTAATAAATGTTTACATATTAACACGAAAAATAATTACTAAAGAGAAAAGAAGTATCATATTTGTATTAGTCCGTTTTCGTGCTGCTGCTAATTTCATTATAAATTATGGAGACTGGGTAATTTATAAAGAAAAAGAGGTTTAATGGACTCACAGTTCCACATGGCTGAGGAGGCCTCACAATCATGGCAGAAAGCAAAATGTACCTCTTATGTGGTGGCAGGCTAGAGAGAATAAAAAACAGGTGAAAGGGAAACCCCGTTATAAATCCATCAAATCTGAGACTTATTCGCCACCATGAGAACACTATAGGGGAAACCACCTCTGTGATTCAGTTATCTCCCATTGGCTCCCTCCCACATGTGGGATTTATGGGAGCTAAAATTCAAGATGAGATTTAGGTGGGGGCACAGTCAAACCATAACAATATTGGTAAATAACTACCTAATTACGTCATGTAAAAATACTACTAAGCATAGATACATAAAATATATGATTTTACTAAATGGAAGTTAACTGAAAGCAAGTCAGAATTGAAAGCAAAGAAAAAGAAAATTATTAGTAGTATAAAAAATGATGGAATCAACTAAAATATACCTAACATTTATAAACTTGAAAGAGGAAGATGCAGTTAACCTAGACAATAAATTTTGAAATTTACAAAATTTGAAAAGTGGTTGACACACTTTATTAATTATTATAAAACACGAAACTAAAAATCAAACACTGTTTTTGATCACTTGTCAAATAATATATTCTGTAAATGATGGTTATAAATGAATGTTACAAATGAATGAAATAGGGTTTCTATATAGGCTACGCCGTATTCTAACTATATTTATAGACAATCAGTGTTATTTCCTTATACGTAATTTTTTCAACCATAAATTGGGGTGATGATAGTACTTATCCAAAAAGTGTGAATATTCAACTACACAACACATCCAAAGTATTTTTAATAAAATAGTGCTGTAACAGCTGGGCGTAGTGGCTCACGCCTGTAATCCCAGCACTTTGGGAAGCCAAGGCGATGGATCACGATGTCAGGGGTTCGAGATCAGCCTGACCAACATGGTGAAACCCCATCTCTATTAAATATACAGAAATTAGCCGAGCATGGTGGCACATGCCTGTAATCCCAACTACTCAGAAGGCTGAGGCAGGAGAATCGCCTGAACCGGGGAGGCGGAGATTGCAGCGAGCCAAGATCGCACCACTGCACTCCAGCCTGAGTGACAGAGCAAGACTCCGTCTCAAACAAACAGAAATAGCGCTGTAACAAAAATCTCAACGTAGTTTTGGAGAAACGATTTAATTTTACCTAGAGGGATCAAAGTCTGGACAAGCATATTTTTATATAACTAATTTGTTAAATCTTAAAATATCTATGTTCAGATCAAAATGCACAGGAAGACAATGATACATTTTAAAGCAGTATTTTAAAGATAAGAATGTCAACCAATATGAGTATTTTATGTGTGCATATACATATACCTTAAGCTCTATATGTAGTTATATGTATCTGTTGCTTTTTTAACTGAGTTCAGTCATATAACATTTCTTTTAGAGGAAACATTTATGTTTTAGTCTAAATAAATTAGCATTATAATACTTTTAAAATTTTTGTAATGTTCCTAAATGTAGCAGCTATTAAAAATAATTATTTGTTTTTAAAAAGTGTATTAGTTTTAATAAATAACTACAAACTTGATGGTGTAAAACAGCACACATTTCTTTACAGTTCCACAGATTAGAAAGCCAAAATCTATTTCACAGTCGAAGTTCAGCAGGGCGACTTTCACTCCCTCCCTGGAGGCTTTGGGAGAAAGTCGGTTTGCTTGGCATTTCTAGCTTCTTACAGCCACCTAAATTTCTTGGCTTACAGCCCTTTCCTCTGACTGCAGTGCCAGCAGCATAGCATCTTGCGCAGTAGTCACATTGTCTTCTTTCCGTGTAGTCAAAGCTGCCTATATCTCCCTCTTATAAAGTTTGAGATTATATATTGTGCCTTGTAGCTAATAGAAGATAATCTCTGTTTCAAAAACCTTAATTTAATCACATATGCAAAGTCCTTTCTGCCATAAAAAGTAATCATCATATGTTCTTAGAATCTGGTTATATAGGGTGGGCATTATTCAGTATACCACCAAAGGCAAATTTGAAACCTTAAATATAACATTCTTTAATTTTTGTTAATTATTATTTTATTGGACCTTGTATGTGTTAAAGATGATGGTTATCTTTAATTTAATATAATATTTTTCTTTGGTTTATGTTTTACTATCCTGTGTTCTTGCTAAAATATCCCCACAAAAATTTCTAATTTTTTTGCTATTATTACCTCAACTGAAACCTGATATGATTTATCATATTAAATAAAATATTCAAACTGGCTGACTATAAGCCAATACACAATGACTCACACAGGTATAAGGTTTGCTAAGTCTACAGAGTTTTCAATAATAAAACAAATGAGTATTTTTCCTTTTTTTTTTTAATTTCGAGTTACCTGCTTTCAAGTACGTACAGTTATTGTATATTACATGCATAGATATTTTTAGCTCATATCTTCATCTTCAGAAAGTCTGGTTTGCTCTGGGGGAAAAGAAATATCTAATTATAAAACCATCTGGTATTTTGATTTTTAGTTGTAAATTTAAGATTTCAACTCTTTACCTTGGCATGCAGTTTAGCAAATGAAAGAAAACACAGGTTTTTGATTGAGCTACAGCCTCTTTATTGTTCCTTTCAATAAAGTGCAAAAAAAAAAAAAGAAAGAAACAGCAAACATCTGCCTATGCCAGCTGCTAGAATGTAAAAGAGGTAATGAAATGCCTATGTATTGATATCCTTTTATTTTTCCAGTGGAGTTGTGGCATCTTGAACAGTTTTCTTGAGGATACACAGGCTTCACTAATTGAGGGAATTAAAGATAGGAGATGAGAGTAGGGCTGTCTACCCTATATTAACACATGTATTTGAAAGCTTCCTATGAATATATATAGTATTACGAAAATGTCTGTACAGTGTTTTATAATTTACATTTTAAATGTAGTAGAAAAATAGAAAATTAAATGAGAGATTCATATTACTTTAATCTTCTTATCATAATTCACCCTCATTTAGTAAGACTATATTGACAATATAATTCTCTTTATGCCATAATTTTTGACAGATGATCACAAAGCCCTGGGCAGTGGTAATCCGATACTTAGTTGAATTATTGTAAAAATTTCTATTTCTTTTTTTTTCACAGATGGAAATAATCACAATTTTCAAACTATTAAAAATCATAAAATGTATTACTGTTTGAATACATGGCAAAACTAAGATTGCATAATTCAGCCCCATTGGTCATCTACATGTCAAATGTATGTGTTTTTTTCTTCTGTAGCAGAAAAGTTGCTTCTTATTACAAAATATAAACATGAAAAGAAAATTACCTCAAGGCAATTATTTATTTTTCTTTAAAAATTACTTGTAGACAGTTTTTCTCATTGTTTTGAAATGAGAGTGTTAAAATAATTTCTGTTATTTTAAATCATTTCAGAATATCTTACTTCCTGTTACATGGGAAAATTTTATTACAAGGAAGAAAGGTTTCTGGTTCCATTGGTTCTGAACCCTTCTCAGGATGAATTATGCTTAGCAGTGTGTCTGAACATGAGAAAGGACAACTAGTTATGTAGAATCAAGAATATTTAGACAGCCTGGGCATGGTGGCTCATGCCTATAATTTCAGCACTTTGGGAGGCTGAAGCAGGAGTTCAAGACTAGGCAGGGTTATATTGCAAGATCTTGTTTCCATAAAAATAAAAATAAAACAATAGGCCATAGTGTTGTGCACCTTGATCCCAGCTACTTGGGAGGCTGAGGTGGGAGGAACACTTTAGCCTGGGAGGTAGAGGCTGCAGTGAACTGGGACCATGTCATTGTACTTTAGCCCAGGTGACAGAGTAAGAACCTGTCTGAAAAAAGAAAAAAATCTTATTAGGATATAAAACCTTCTGAATTAATGTACATATTGAAGGATGGCTTTTACTTAAGTAATGTTGCAAAATATCTCCCTTCCTCATTCCATGATTGTAACCCGAGGAAAAAACTCAGTCATTGCCATTGAATACTAGAACTAAATTTAGAAAATAATTTCCTCACAAAAATATCATCTTATATTTCCCCTCATTGCAAAAAGTTATAATATATGCAGCAAAAGAATAGCAATGTTTTGCCCCAGAGTAGTCAGGTATAATAAACAGAAAATCACAATCCAGGATATGTCTCTAAAATAAAAAGATAAAAATCAGCAAACCTATCATAGATACTGTAAGTAAATAAGAAGTAACAATACCAAAAAATAGGAAAAGTTTGATTCCCTTCTCAGAAACGTACATATTGAAAAAACAAGAAAAAATTTTGTATTTGGAATTACTCATTTAAACTTTCAAATTAACAGAGAAAATATTAGGATTATGGAACTGGAAGCAAGATGATAAATAGCCAAATAATTTGTCTAAAAACAATACTACTGAGCACAAAATTCTACTGGAGGCAATAAAAATATTTTAAATACTTAGTAAAGTAAAAACCAAATTTGAGAATTGAATGTATGAGCAAAACCGAAACAAACCCCACTAAAGTATGAAAACAGAAAAAGATAGAGATGTATAGTAAAAGGATATGCAGTGACAGATATTGCAAATATATTTGTTAAGAGAGTTTATCCAATCCTTTCTCATAACTCTCAGTATTTTTTACAAAAATAGAGAACAATAAAAAGAATAAATATATACTAACTCAGAATAACCTAAGGTCATAGAATGCCCAAATATAGAAATAACTGAAAGTAAATAAAGGAAATAGCACCAGATCCCGGTACATCCACACAACCACAAGTATCCATGGTGAGCATAAATACTTAAAAAAAAAAAAGGAAGAGAGAAGCTAATGAGCCAATGACGGATCACAGAATCACTAGGTCCACCATCAGATCAAAAACAATAAAAATGTATATGACTAAATAAGAGCCTGGACTATAAGAAAAGAGCTTCAGTGTAAATGTGATTCAAAGTCTGAGGCAGAGAAAGAAAAAAAAAAAAAAAAAAGGACAAAGGAGGTGTCCTCTGATAATTTGATGGATAAAGGAGAAGTAGAAAAGAGACATTTAGTATTCTACAAGACAAATAAGAAAAGAATAATGGTGACACATAATCCCTCTCCCCACTAGAAAAAAAACAACCACCATAATCCACAATCTAGTCCAAGAGTTTGGATTTTGCAACACTGAAAGAAGAGGGTGTCCTTGAACTAAAAATATTCTAAACTACCAAAAAATTACCATATTAATTTTTAACTCAATATGTCTTTTTAAAGTTATCAGTAAAAATCAGAAAATGATTTAAAGACCCATCAACCAACGGGAGTGTTTTCCATTACTCTCAACATAAAGTAAAAGAAAATTATAAAACCATACCCCAAGTGTTTTGAGGATTTGAAAACTAACCTGAAATTTGAGTTAATAAATAGAAAATAAATCAATAAAAATCACAAAGATATAAAAGAAATAAGAGATATTTAATCTGTAAGAAAGCAGGTAGAGATTGAAAGTGAGATAAAGAAAGAAGCACAAAGTATAGAACAGAACATTTTCATAATAGAAAACGGACAAAGAAGAAATAATTTTCATGTAATTGAGGTCTCTGAAGAAGAAAAACAAAGCAATGGATAGCACTAGAATGCAAAACTGTATCTAATAACACTTTCAAAAACAAAAGCCTACATCTTAAAAGGACCCATCATATAGACAGGCAAATTAAATCCAATAAACTCTGAGGCAAAGCCTAGTAAAAGTTTTTGAATTCAATTATAAAGAAAAGTATTCCCTTTTTCTTTTTCTTGGTGTTCTTTTTTTTTCTTTTGAAAGAAAAACAAGAAAGAAAGAAAGCGTGAAAGAAAGAAAGAATGTAAGAGATGTGTAAGAGAGAAAAAAAAAAAAAGGAAGAGAAAGAGGGAGAGAGAATGCGATTCTTGTTCTATTGCCCAGGCTAGAATGCAGTCTAAAAATGGGTATTAAAAACCTCTTTTATGCCAATAATTGTACTGGTTTTAACCATTTTTAAGGGTACAGTCCATTGGC